>CM076581.1:1259351782-1259593552 GCA_034641835.2 Pinus albicaulis
TGAGTTGTTATGCAATGTCCGAGGTGTCCAGTAGAGGTGGAAAGTAAGGACGAAGGCGATCCACATTGAAGACTGGGTGCAGACCAAGGAATGGTGGAATACTAAGCTCGAAGGCATTGTTACCTACAGCCTTGGTGATGGTGTACGGCCCGTATCGGAGTGGGCGAAGCTTGCAGTGAGGTCCAGTGAGGCGCTCCTTCTGCAAATGTAGCCATACTTTGTCGCCCACCTGGAAGTGGTGTGGCACCCGGTGTTGATCATGGCGCTGCTTGTACTTCGCATTGGCTCTGTCCAATATATCATGAACCTGTTGGCGGATGTGTTGAATGCGCTCGATGAAGCTACTTGCTTTGTCAACCTCAGACTGGACATGAGCTGAATCGGCCTGAGCAGCTGCAAACGGCATGGCTATGTCAATGGGACATAGTGGTTGGAATCCCAAGCCCACCTGAAAGGGGCTATGGCCAATTGAACTGTGGAGAGCCCGGTTATAACTGTGTTGTACATAGGGGAGGCTCTCGTCACATGTGCGTGGATGCTTTGAGTTGTACATGCGCAGAATGTGTACAATCATTCTGTTGACGACCTCTGTCTGGCCATCTGTTTGGGGATGGAAAGCTGTGGACTTGGTGAGCTTTGTGTCCAACATTGACGAGAGGCTGGACCAAAATGTGCTGAGGAACCTGCTATCTCGATCTGATATGATAGACTGTGGGATCCCAAAGTGCACCCACACTCGTTCAAAGAAGAGTTTAGCAGTGGCTTCTGCTGTGATATTCTTCTTACAGGCCGCCATGATGGCCATCTTCGAGGATCTGTCAACGACCACGAAAACACAGTCATTTCCATTCTTAGTAGAAGGCAGGCCCGACATGTAATCCATGGAGATGGATTCCCAAGGTCGACTAGGGGTAGGTAGTGGAGTATATAGGCCCTGCTTCTTGATGGTCGGTTTGGCAATGGCACAAGCAGTGCAGGATCTGATGTGCTTCTCGACATCCTTTCGAAGGTTCGGCCAATAGAAATACTTCTGTAGTATTGCTACTGTTTTCTCGACCCCGAAATGCCCAGCGACTCGACTTTAGTGTGCTTCCCATATCATCTTGGCACGCTCGCTTGAAGGAACACAAAGGTGTCCCAGGTGACATAAAAGTGCATCTTGGAGGTGGAAATTTGGAACTTGCATACCCCCCAAGAGTGCCTTGTAAGTGTGGCCGAATTCTGGGTCACTCTCGTAGAGAAGTGGCCAATCGGAAGTCTCGTGCCCACAATAGTTGAGAACGGTGGTGAGCACCACGATCGGTGGTCGCTTGAGGCAATCTGCAACATTATTGGTGCTACCCTTCTTGTACTTGATGTTCAAATGAAACTGTTGCAGATATGTGGACCACTTCTGATGGCGATCATTCTGCAACTTCCCTTGTGTCTGTATGAGCTGCAGGGGCCGGTGGTCTGTGTGGATGATTGTTTCCTTCCCCAAAATGTAATGCTTCCATTGTCGACAGGCTTGCACAATGGAATACATTTCTTTGTCATAGGTGGGATACTTACGAACTATCTCAGACAATGTCTCACTGTGATATGCCACTGGATGTCCCTGTTGAGTAAGAACTGCCCTAATAGCATAGTCAGAGGCATCTGTCTCGATCTCAAACGGCTGCTGCAAGTCTGGTAAGGTGAGCACTGGGGCAGAACAGAGGCGATTTTCAATTCTTTGAACGCCTTCTGTTGAGGTTCCGACCAAAAGAATTTTGCTCTCCCTCCTCCTTTGGTGACTTGACTCGAGGGCCAAGTGATATGAGAGAATCCCAACACGAATCTACGGTAGAAATTAGCAAGACCCAGAAAGCTGCGAAGCTCTGTTATAGTAGTCGGGGCTGGCCAATCCCGGATGACTTGGATCTTGGCTGGATCCACATGCACCCCCCTTTCATCAATAATGTATCCCAGATATTGAACCTGGGTCATGCCAAACGTGCACTTCTCCAAATTGGCACACAACTTTTGTTGCCGCAGTGTTTGGAGGACTTGTCGGATGTGATGAAGGTGCTCTTCCCAAGTCTTGCTGAAGATCAGAATGTCATCCAAGTACACCACTACGAATGAGTTGGTGAATGGCCGCAAGATGTCGTCCATCATCCTCATGAAGGTTGCGGGAGCATTAGTCAACCCGAAAGGCATGACCAGCCATTCAAAAAGGCCTTCCTTAGCTTTGAGCGATCTTTTATCGAGGAGGTTCAATTTAATTTTGGTGATACCCAGGACTTGGTCGATCTTATGCCGAAATATTTTGCCCCTTGGAGTTAGTCGGTCATCTAATCGCGTGGGATTGGTACCTATTCCAGGGCCGGTGATCTTGTTCGGTAGCCGATGTCAATACAGAGTCTCACGTCCCATCCTTCTTACGTTGTGATCGGGCTCCACGAGAGCGTGAACTTGATGCAGTGTGACCTTTACTGTGACTCTGAATACGCCTCTTGATTTCATCATTTCCCGAACGACGTCGATAGATCGGTCCATTGGGTAGTCGCGGAGTCGGATCAGTAGTTGCTTGACACAACTGATCTGGAGAGGAACCCCTGTGGGTGAGGTGAATATGTCCCCGTACTCCTCCACAACCTTATCCATTTGTTGTTGTGGTGCAGAGGAGCCCTGTCTGGAGGTCGTGGCCACAGTCTTCTTCTTGCCCTGGGGGCGGATCATCAGGAAAACGAATTTCCTGGTTTGGGAAATGAGCTTACTGCATTGTTTTGCAGTAACCAAAGAGATAGTCGTAGGAGGTGGTACCTCTGGTATCCTGTACAACTTATTTCCCAAGTAATAATAACAGCACGAGGTCGAGACTCATACACAGCATGACGCTTCCACAAGTATGGTTGTCCTAATAATACATCAGAAACATCAATAGGAGCAACGTCACATAATGCCTCATCCGTGAAGGGCTTGATGCTATAGGGAAGGCGGCACTGCTGGCTGACGCGGAGATCTCGTCCTTGGTGAAGCCACCCGATGGTGTATGGATGTGGGTAAGCTGTGGTCGGCAAGCCCAACCGCTTCACGGCGTCTGCTGAAATGAGGTTCTTTTGGCTCCCATTGTCGACAATGAACTGTACCGGGGAGCCCTTTACCCACATCTGGGAGTGGAAGAGACGTTCTTCCTCCTCTGGATCTTCCGGTTCCTCCTTTTGGATCTTTGCAGTGGCAACAGTGGCGTTGGGCTCCGCATCAATAATCTGTTTCCCTTTTTCATTCGCCTTTTCAGGTTCTGATTCGGAGTCAGAGCATGCATCTGACTCGGAAGCCCTCATCTCGGCCACTAGCGACTGCTTGGCCCGACACTCACTTGTGTTGTGAGTGGAGCTCTTATGGAACTCACACCACTTTCCCGTGTCCTTCTTTGGCTTTACGGTGTTGTTCTTTTCTTGTGGCTTTGACGGGTTGTCTTTAGCCACCATGCTCTGTCCTTTGTTCTGCGGTTTGGAAGCACCTTTTCCTTGCTTTTGATTCACGGATCCAAAGTCTCGCTTCTTCTGTTTGAATTTCTGCTCAATCTTGGCAGCATACCGGTATGCCGTACCAAGCGAGGAGATGTCGAGGAACTCCATTTCCTCCTGAATGTATCTGTGCAGACAACTGCGATACTATAGCACCAAATGTTTCTCTGAATCTTTGATACCCAACTTTGTGCGCAGGGTATGGAACAGATTCGTCAGCTCGTGCACATCTTGATCCCTTTGTTGTCGCAGCGTGGTCCATTGTATGTACTTGTCCTCATAGCTCCCTACGGGATAGTACTGTCCCTTGACGGCGTCTCGGAAAGAATTCCAAGTTGGTACAGCCGAGAACAGAGAGGGTTCTGTCTGGTCCTTGTTCTCACAGTAGGTTTCCCACCAGTCCTTAACATGGGGGGGTAGCTTTGAGGAGTGCAAAAATAATCTTCTCCCGGTCTGAAAAGTCATGAACAGAGAAATATCCTTCTAATAGATTCAACCATCTATCTACGGCATCTGCGTCTATTTGACCCTCAAATATGGGAATGTCAAAATTTACTTGTACCTTAAAGGGTGTCGCAACTCCAGAGTGGCTACTGGATGCAGATGCGCCGCCGGTGGGCAGCCGTTGAAGGATCTGAGCAAAGCTATCCATCATCGCGTTCCTTTGTTTTTCGAGGGCCTCCTCGAGCAATATTTTGATAGGATCTCCTGCTCCCTCATCTTTGTTTTCGTCCCCCATGGGCGTCCGTCGAGGTTTGCGAGGCTGATCTTGCAAAGGTTCCACCAGATCAAGCCCTAGCTCCTTATACCCCGACCTCGTTGGGGACATGCAAAGAAGGATCGAGAAAAAGCAGACCGCTCTGATACCACTGATCCGGATTTATGCAGGAACGCAACGGAATAAACACATAACCATAAATACAGAGATGCAGCGGAAATAACACTTCATTTCATTAATATCAAAGAACTGAAATTTGCTTACAGACAATGGAAATAAAACTAGCTAGGGTACTGGTAGCTATCTCTGAGAAGAGATGTGGTGGCTACAGACCTCTGAACTGCTTCACAATGAGGCGCGAGGGCCTATTTATTATTGAGAAACAATGGAGAACCCTAAACATCCCAAAAACCTAACCCTAGGAGATGAAGCGCCAAAACTATGGGCCCCGTTTGGGTAAATTGGTGTTTCAACTTCCCAGGGACGTAACTTTGGCATACTATCTCCGTTTGACGCATATGATACATCATTAGAAAGCTCTATCCGAGGACTACAGCTGTCGGAATGAATTTTATCAGAAAATTCGTTGGCGCTTTCATACCCAAAAAACGTCGTTTAAGGCCTCAAAACGGCTCATTAGGAGACAGCTGCTAAAAATAATGAGGATTATGCCAAAGCCAAAACGGAAAAAGCAGAAAAAGACAATGGTGGGGGCCCAAGTGGAATAGAGCGGGTGACACCAATATCCCTGGATCACATTGCCTCTTTAAGATGTTCAAAGGCCTTCATTGCTTCAGGAGTCTATGAAAATGCATCTTTCTTCAATAATGTTGTTAGAGGTGCTGCTATTCTCCCATAATTCTTAACAAACTTGCGATAATGCCCTGTTAACCCGAGAAATCCTCGCAACTGCTTTATGGTTGTGGGGACTTTCCATTCCTTAATGGCTTTAATTTTGTTAGGGTCTACTTTAACACCCTCGTGAGATACAATATGACCCAGATATTCCACCTCTTGTACTCCAAAGAAACATTTGGATGTTTTTGCATATAATTGTTTCTCCTGCAATAGTTTGAGCACCCTGTCAACATGTTCAACATGATCCTTCCAAGAACTATTGTAAATTAGTATATCATCAAAAAATACTAGCACAAATTTTCTAAGGAAGGGTTTGAAAATGGAATTCATCAACCCTTGAAATGTAGAAGGTGCATTGGTAAGGCCAAAAGGCATGGCCAAAAATTCATAATGACCCTCATGAGTTCGAAATGCTGTTTTTGGAATATCTTCAGTCTTCATTCTAATTTGATGATATCCTGAACGAAGATCCAACTTGGTAAAATAAATTGCTCCATGTAATTCATCCAATAATTCATCAATCACAGGAATGGGAAATTTGTTTTTAATGGTGAGCTTATTGAGCTCCCTATAATCCGGACACATTCGCCATGATCCATCCTTCTTGTGTACCAACACTACAGGAGCAGAGAAAGAACTTTGACTGGGTTGAATTATACCCGCCTCTAAAATTTCTGCAATCATACGTTCAATTTCGCTCTTTTGGAAGTAAGGATATCTATAAGGCCTGATGTTTGGAGGAACACTTCCTGGAATCAAATGAATAGCATGATCATGATCACGAATAGGTGGGAGTCCTTTGGGGGTTTCAAACACCTTGGAATGATTGTCCAAGACTTGTTGGATATCTGCAGAAATAGATGATTTTGATGTCGGAACTTCTAGTGAGCATAATTGTGCAATTACGCCTCGTTGTTCTTTCTTTAGAAGCTTTGTCATGACGTTAGAGCTTATTATCCTTCCTGGCTTCCCTTCAATACCCCGTAATTCGACTTCCTTTCCTTCTGAAAAAAATTTCAAGAAAAGTTCTTGAAAATTAAAAGCTACAATCCCCAAAGATTGTAACCATTGTACTCCTAGTACAACATCAGCACCTCCCATAGGAATGGAAAGCATTGGACTATTCAATACATATTCCCCCATGGTTAGCTTGATATTATGGCATTTTCGAGAGAAATTTATAGTTCCTCCATTTGCAACCATCACTTGACATTCTGGTGCTAGGTATAGGAAACAATTCAATTCCTTGGCTACCTTACAATGAATAAAATTATAGGTGCTACCTGAATCAATCAACACTATTACCCTTTTCTTCTTGATATGTCCTTCTATCTTGAGAGTTTGAGGAGTGGTAATTCCTGCCAGCGCATTACACGATATGGTCGGATTCATTTCTTCTTCTTCTAGGGGTGGTTCCTGGTGTAGATCCTCTTCTTGTTCATTTTCTTCTTCTTCTTCACAATCTATGTAAAATAATTTCTTCTCAGCACACTTATGACCTTTAGTGTATTTGCTATCACAACTGTAGCAAAGCCCTTTTGCTCTTTTCTCTTCCAATTGTTGTGGTGTCAACCTTGTAGGTTGTTGAAATCTAGGAGTAGCAACACTTCTGAAGTGAGTGGTAGGCTTCCTTGTCGCCATAATTTTACATTCAATTTTTCTTGCCAACCTGAATGCCTTCTCCAATGAATCGGGTTCCAAAACGCGAACTTCATGTTGGATGTTATCCTTTAAAGTACCTATGAAGAGATCAATCCTGTGTTCCTCTGGAATATCAGTTACCCTTATATTCAATTTTTGAAGTCCTCAATGTGCTTCCCCACTAAACCCTTTTGTTTGAGATTTATCAATTGGCTAAAGAAGGTGTTGCTCTTTGTATCCTCATAATGTGCTATCATTTCCTCCGTAAAAATTGACCAAGTGACAATTTTTTACGGGAGCAAAGCCATTGATACCATACAAATGTATTTTGTTCTAAATGTAAAGTTGCAATGCGTACCTTTTGTGTGTTTTGCACGTTATGGAGATCAAAATGTTGCTCCATCTGTAGTATCCATGTTACAGGATCCTTTCCATCAAACTTCCTCATATCCATTTTTGGAATATGGTGGTTCTTCCCGCCAACATTCGAGTTTATGAAATCACGATTAACATTTATTTTGTTCTCATCATGAGGTTCTTCTCCTATATTTCCATTCCGCCATTAGGAATCATTTCTGGTTTTAAGCTTGTCATCAAGCCTTCCATGTATGCTTTTAGATCACTCTTCATGTTTTCCATGTTGTCTTTCATGTCATCCATCTTAGCTTCCACACCTTTCTTTAAACTGTCCATCTTCACTTCCATGCCTTTCTTTAAAACTTCCATTTCATTTTTTGTTGCTCTTTGCGAGAGTGAAAACTGTTGCATTTGCTCTTGTAATTTTGATAGATCATGTTGCAATTCTTCATCTTCATGAGTCATAGTAGAGCCTTCTTAAGGCTTAATGGGTGTTGAATTCTTTTTAGGGGCCATTTTAAAATCCAATATTGATATCTATTCTACAAGTTTCCCTTGGAATCAATTCAACTTGATTCTTCAAACAAGACTTATGCAATTCGGAAAAAAATACACACCTTTTACTAGCTTTTAGGAGCTCGATATTGAAATTGAATTATCTCTGTAGTTGAAAATCTTCGATATCTGAAATTTAGCCCTGTAGTAGATCTCTGAAGCTTCTTTCAAATGCCACAGGTCTGACCTGATTTGGATTCTCCAAGACAAAGTTGTGTCCAATCTCCCACAATGACCTAATTCTGGACTGGTTCAGTAGAGCGAACTTGTACGACTTGCCACGTGTCACTTTTTTGTCCTTTGTCTCTGAAATTGATAGAGAAGAAACTACAGGCCGTGTACTTGCAACCACTTTTGACGGCACTCCAATCCAATCTTCAGAGAGAGAGTTATTGAACTTTTATCATGATCACCTCTTTGAGATGAAATTCAGGAGCCTGAAAAAGCACTACCTTCCACAGATCATATCTCCAAAAATATTGCGAACCAAGCTCTAAAATTTTTTGATGAATTTCCTCAGGATTTCAGCTTCGCACCATATGAATTTCAGATTCTGAACCTTCGTAGAAAAGAATTATAGCGCAAATTCCACGATGACCTGTTTAGGAGCTTGAAAAAATACTTGACTTCCACAGATCATATCTCCGCAATTATTGCGAACCAAACTCTGAAATTTTTATACAAGCTTCCTCAGGATTTTTTCTTCAAACCCTAAAAATTTCAGCTTCTGAAACTTCGTAGAAAAAAATTTATAGCGAAAATGCCACGATGACCTGTTTGGAGCAGCGAAACCCTAGAATCCAAACCTCTGATACCAAATGTTGAGTAACCAGCTCCAAAAAAAGAGATGTAAACGCCTTAGAAATGAACCACTTCGAGGGGGCAACCTCCAATACATTACATAAATGAACAATTCTTGGATGATACAATTCACAAAACCTCCTTTCTATATATAGGAGTCCATGGGGCCATAATGTAATCCTAGTGGGCCATAATGTAATCCTATCTGACCTAACAATAATAATTTAAGGGCACAACAATAACAAAATGGGGGTTAGAAGGGTACAATAATAAAAATAAGGGGTTTACACTAACAATAATAAGGGACTATACTAGTGATATAGGGACCGTCCGACGATTCTGGCCTTCCTATCATCCCCTAGGAAGACATCACCACCATCATATTTCTCATACTCGCAGAACCACTCCCTATGGGGAGTGAAGTGAAAGGATGCACCTGAGCCAATCAACCATGACTCATGATCTACATGTGTATTTGAAGAAGAAGCCAAATACACATCCCCACCTTCATCCGAGGTGGTTTTTGCCTTTGCAGAAGGAGCTTCATCAGATCCCTTTCCTTTCTCAGGAGCTTTAGATCCGCATTCCTTTTTGTAGTGCCCTTCCTTTCCGCATTTCCAGCACACCTTTACAAACTTTCCAGGAGATTTAGATCTCCCACTCGAAACCTTATTCTTGTTTATGTTCTGGGACCTTCCTCGTACAGATAAGGCATCTCCATTCTGACCCTCCATATTTCTCCGTCTCATTTCCTCCGACAGCAAGGCTGAGACAATGTCATCAAAATTCAAGGTAGTTGTATTGCTACCTATTGCAATAACCAGACTGTCCCACGAGTCTGGTAGAGAGCACAACAAACTGATGCACTTATCTTCATCTGAGATTTTAATATCAACAGATGACAACTGACTTACCACAGTATTGAAGGCATTCAGATGCTCTGTCACCGAGTCTCCATCCTTCATCCTCAGGTTATACAGCTTTTTCTGCAGGAACAAATTATTCACCAGAGACTTAGATTGGTACAAAGTCCCAAGTTTTTCCCACAAATTCTTCGCCGTAGCTTCCCCAGATACATTCAACAATACTGAATCTGACACACACAACCGTATTGTGCTCTTAGCCTTCCGATCCAGTTTCTTCCAGTCTTCATCTGACATTGCCGTTGGTTTAGTACTTGGATCTACTGCGATCCACTGATCTTTATCCACCAGCAGATCCTCCATCTTGAGCTTCCACAACTCAAAACTCTGACCATTAAATTTCTTGATCTCTATCTTTCCGCCGCTCGCCATCTTCTTTCACCACAAGAATCGATCCCGCAGATCTCCCATTGAACAGGGTCTACCTCAGGACCGAACTAAAAACTCTCAGTAGCAAAGGCGTCCCCTTGAAGCTGAAATAGCTCTGATACCAAATGTAGGTTTTAACCCTGAACAAAAATTATCTACACACGAATCTTATAACAGAAAATAAACAATAGCGAGAGCATAAAACATAAAACAGATAAACACAGAGATTTTCCCCTGGATCCCAAATCGGGACGACCAGCTTGATTTTTCATTATATTCCTTTTAGTGTTACAACACATATATATACATGCCTGAGCATACATAAACCCCAATCCATTAACCCTGGATTAGAACATAACCGTAGTTCCCTTGACCGGATCTACAAAAATACCAGGGGCCGAAAACCATCGAACCCCAAAACCATGTGCAAAACCATGCACAAAACCATGGGCGGATCCGCCTATGAGTGGGTTCGCACAAAAAAGAAATTTTGGTCGGGGCGCTGCCCCGGACCCCAACGGTGGGAACTGCTTCGCCCCTCGTGACCCCCCAGCTACGCCCGACGCAACATACAGCGTGTGGGGCTAATCGTGGAAAGAATATAACACATACCCAACAATTATCTTCCAGCTCGCTTTGCATGATAACCCTATTGTTCTAAAAAATATGTTCTGATCTAAGGGAGCTTGGCATGATAACCCTATTTTTCTAAAAAATATGTTTTGATCTAAGTTCATGCCTCAACACGAACCACCAATCCCTATCCAACACATCTGGGTAAAAAAAAACCTAGTTGCAATGTTTGGGGAAAACATAGGGCTCCTTAGCTTCATCCCACATATTTCTAGAGTTGATACATATCATCCTACTATCGTGATATTCCTTTACATTATTCCGATCAAAGGTGTCCCACCACTTGCACCTAAAAATAACATGTTGGAAAAAAGAGAAATCCACTTCATTGATATCTTGTATCTTTCCGATGTAACCTAACATACCTGTACTAGGTTTTGATCATGGTGGCTAGATTGACTAGAATTATCGAACTCGACTTCCACTCCATATTCTTGTGTCATGTGTCCATCATCGGAATTTTTTGTGTGAAAATGGTGTCCATATTCCCACATAGATAGGAACAAATGCACCTATAAAAAATTAAAAAATCAGTGTCATGTGTCTTATAATAACCGAACAGTTAAAATATGAAATATAGATGTAAATACATTTGAAAGGTTCATCATTAAGTTTCAAATGTACATATAAATTAAATATATTGTTGCTGAGTTGGTGCACCCAATCCCTACGTTTAGTGCATCCTCTTTAGAACGCGGGTGACGATTGGTTGCACCGTATTTCTCTCTGACTTGGTCAGCAACCCAACTGTTGGGGCATATTTTTGGCCTATTTTCTTTTAAATGATCGAGATAAGGCACACTTTTACCATTCAACCATTTGAATTATTTCCTGACACTATCCCATTTCATCCTATTTTATTCGTACAATGCATTCTATGGTTGTGTCACTTAAGAATTGTGAAGAACGAATTTATTGATTGCTTCAATTTCTACATTCGCTGATGAAATCAAACCGACATTGTATAGTACATAGAGATCAAAATATACATTATATCAAAGTTCAACATGAATATTTACTTTGTGTAAATTTGAAAAATTATAAATCTCTTACTCTTTATCGAGTGCTTTTTTCCATTCGTTTGGAGCAACTCCCCTTCTCTTTTGTCTTCATCTATTTCATTATCCCAAATCACCGCACCTAGTCTATTTTCGATCTGCTTAATGTACTCACTGGCATAATAGAAAGACTCATACGATATGTACCCCTCTGTCATAGACCCCTTCAGTTTTGCCCTTTGTCGAATAGAACCTTTCAACTCTTCATGTACCTCTCTAAGAAGAACATCAAACGACAAGAAACCACCCCAGCTAATTCAACCTCATCTACTAGGTGGATTAGAAGATGAACCTGTAAGTCCTTGAAACTTGTCGGCAGTTCCTTTTCACACATACAAAAAATATCAACTATCTATTGATGCCCCCATGGAATTCTAGCCACATGAATCTCCTTTGGTGTGATCCAATGTACAAATGCAGATGATTTAGATATGGCACGTCCTAGGTCGCGAGGGAATTCATGTTTCACACAACCATGCATGAACAAAGGATAATGACATTGCAAAGGTATAAAAACGTGTAGTAATATACAAAATTAGTTATGTTTTATGATACTTGCATGGGATAAAATTTATTAATATAAAAAATAATAAAATCACGCTTTTGACACTATACGTACTCTTAGAAGATTCAAATGGTCATGCGATTTCAACCCCGACAAATGGTCATCCATCGTGAAGTAGCGTCGTAGTGAAGACCCATATGAAGATGACACCCTCACATTCATTATAACTTCCTTTGCCAAAGAAAGATCATATTTTTTAAAAATCCATGGGACATCACCTTCTTTGTAATACCATGAATTAGAGGGACCAACACCTGCCTCTGATCATGTACTTTCTAATCCTCTTGGCCAATGTTTCTTTTTAGTTTTTGAAGTAGTAATATCTTTCCTAACAGCCAATGTGTCACTTTGTTTTGATGATATGTGCCTCCATAAAGAAGATTAAATTTTTTTAAATATATGCATGGGATCTAATAAGTGGGTAATCTTAAGATGCTCCCAATATGGGAGGTTATAAAAGATAGATTTCCTTTTCATCCCAATGGGAAATTTCTCAACATATGTGTCGAAGAATTCAGGATCATCAAACATAGGCTCCCCATTTGAATCGAACATTTCTATGAACTCCTTCTCCTTCTCTCTCTCATATGTTCTAAGACATTCAACTGGTGTCATTATTGGAGGCCTTTGGTTTCTCTCTCATTTACCATTGAAAGCGGATGTTTCTCTTCTATAAGGGTGTTCTTCTAGGAGGAATACTCGAGAGCATTCATACGTTGGAGTTCGTAGGTCGTTGGACCATCTAGATTTCAGAGAAGGTCCACAACATTTACATCCAAAATACCCTTTTGTTACAAGACCTGCGAGATTATTGTATACAATTTATATGCATGACACGTTAAATAATATCATGAATATCAAAACAATTACAATGAATTAAATAACTAATACGTGAAATAATATTTTTACGTATATAAACAAATCAATAAACATGTAATTTACGATAGAAAACACCTAAGCCTAGATAATCATGTGTTGTGTAAGCACATATGCCATACAACATAAATCTCCTCTCTAATATGATGGGTCTTGATACATCGTATACATTTATCCCATCCCATAATTACTTCAATTCATCTACCAGTGGTTGTAAGTAGACATCCATATTAGTCACTTGTCTTCTACCAGGGACTATGAGAGGCAACATAAGATGTTCATTCTTCACAGAAAACCATGGGTGGGATATTGTCATTGATCACTACTATAGTCCAAACAAAATAGTTGGTGTTTTGGAGGGAATATGGGTTGACGCCATCCATGGCTATGCTGAGTTGTAGACTTCGTACTTCATCCTTGAATTTTTCAGGCCATGTATCCTCAATATGCTTCATGGCTATTGAATCAGTTTGGATTCGCATAACTCCCAAATCAGTTTTGTGTGAGGCATGCCATCCATGCAACATAGCTAATTCTTTGCAATGAAAGAGCCTTTGAATCATTGGGATTATAGGCATATGCCTCAATATCTTAAAATGAGGACCACGTGATTTACCCTTATTTTTTGATTTATCATACCTGTCATGCCCAAATTTTAGACATATCTCTTTGTCTGCATATTCTCCTCTATATAGAATACAATAATTTTGAAATGCATGATATGATATGTACTCAACACCCAACATTTTCAACAATTTATTTGCCTCTTCGCAGCTACCGTGCAAGACATTATCACTCAAAATAACCTTATCTTTGAATAACTTGTAGTTGGTGATCATGGTAAATATTAAATGTACATTAGTGCTGATATAATTATTAACATTCATAAAATTGACCATTTTAAATTTTCATTATGTTATTATATTTCTCAAATTTATATAAGGGAGGGCTTTATGGTAACTTACCTCAAAATTTCTGAGAAACATGCATTCGACGAGCCAAAATTTGCTTTCAAGTTGTATAGTAACATTGTTGTGCCCAACTAGGTAGAGTTTGACTGACCGCCAGGTCCAAAGAGAGGGGTGGTGGAAGAAAATTTAAGGCTGTCAAAAAAGGTGCCATTGATATGAGTATCATCCCATAGCTGATCATTGTTTTGGAATGCATCTAACAACATTGTCTCCATGGTATTCATATCCCTTAAGTAATCATCCATACTGACCTCTATTTGATTGGCTCCATTGCCAGCTTGTGAAGAACTACTATTATTGTAGTCATTCCTAATTGGTGAATCTGGACGTAGTGGGAATTGAATCGGTGGTTGATTCAACCATTCTTGGTATCGTTCCTCTCTGATTTTTTCTCTTAATTCAACCTTATTTTGATTTGAAATTGTCGTGGGGTGAAATGGAAGATGTGTAGAAATTTATTAATACTGGTGTATTACCAGATTCTCATGATCTAACAATATTTATCTTCTTTATAAATACAAAATCCTTCCACTGTTAAACTTGTGGAAATTTAAAACTCAATTGCAAACACGTGAATAAATTCAATCGCACATAACATAGTTGTTTAATGGGAAAAATTAAAGCTAAAAACCCCAACTATCATATATTATGTATATCAATGGAATCATGTAATAATCTCATATAAATCTTAGTACATCAAGCTCTCAGTACAATGTAGATTCATTACACACTGTCATGCAGAAATTTGCATATCTATGCACCAATTTCTTGCCTCCTGATAGCTTGCGTCCAATGCACTATCCCTGCTAAAGAAGACCCCTGAATGAATTCGAATTGGCCTTGCCTTGACTACGCAATCCTCATTGGAAACTCCAATTTGTTTCATATGCATTGAATGCATCACTATAGTCACAATGGATAGTCCATCTCACCCTTTCACCTATCTCTCCACTAGGCCTCCACTGGAACTGACATGCACTATAGTTAACTATTGTTTCTATTCAGTTATTAGTGATTTATTAGATGTGAATTAATTAACTAATTAATTCACTTAATTCTCAATAGTGTTTCTTTTAGTTAGACTAGATACAACTAGCTCAACCGAGTTTAACTCATTTAACATAGTTAAATTGAATAACAACTCCATAAACTACTCGTACAACTCTATCATAACTTTTCCACTTCAGTTCTAACTGAGTCCTCCATGCATGAGCCACCAATAAACCCTAGGAATTGCATAATTCCTTCATCCCACTGATTTTCCAAATCTGTTCATTCAAATAAAGTTCTCCAAGAGAATAAGTTGATGTTTATTGTCAAATTATTATTAAGAGCTAATAATAATCGACATGCATCTATTTTTAGATCGATGATCTATAAATGGAATTTTCCCAATATTCTAAAAACACAATTTCATCTATTTTTCACATTTGACAACCCATCTACAAATAACATCCTGCAACTTATAGAATATTCTCACCATGTCTAAAAATAGACATACATCTAAAAATAGCCTACGGGCCCCACTCAGTGAAGGTGCTTACTTTTCACTAAGCTCATCATCTTGTTGAATCTCAACACTCCTTCTCAAAAATATAGGGATTATCCTTCACCATGATCCTACCTCTATGGTATTCGAATTTGCTCCTGCCAAGCGCCTTCCTCAGAATGTTTGCAGCCTGATCTTGCGTAGGAACGTACTGAAGCAACATGATCTTCCACTGCACACAATCTCTGATATGATGATACCGGATATCAATATGTTTATATCTATCATGAAACATAGGATTAATAGAGAGTTTAATGCAACTTTGATTATCACAATGTATCACTGTAGGATCTAAATGTGAACCGAAGAAACCGACCAGGATCTTCCTCATCCAGATAGCCTAACATGTATCTTGACTTGCTGCCATGTATTTCACTTCCGTTGAACTAAGCGCCACAGATCTTTGTTTCTTGTTGTACCAATAAACTACTATAGATCTGATACTAAAAACGCTTCTTGATGTGCTCTT
The DNA here is from genome assembly GCA_034641835.2 of Pinus albicaulis. Classification (NCBI taxonomy): domain Eukaryota; kingdom Viridiplantae; phylum Streptophyta; class Pinopsida; order Pinales; family Pinaceae; genus Pinus; species Pinus albicaulis. The sequence continues at coordinate 1,259,367,620 of CM076581.1, forward strand.
TCTATCTGTTGTGCTGCCTGCCCAATATTCATCTGTGAAGCCATGCAACTTCACCTCATCTATCTATATGTACCATAATCCATACTCAGATGTGTTGCTGAGATACCTTAGGACATGCTTTCCTACATTCCAAAAGAGCTTGGTAGGCTTAACCATCGCTTGTGAAAGCTAGTTCACTGCATAGCATATGTCCAGTCTTGTATTAAATAAATACATGAGTGAACCCACCAACTGTCGATAAACAATGGCATCCAATACCTCTACCGATGTAGCATCCTCTTTCCTCCAATTTCCTGGAAGAGAAGTATCCATGGGCTTGCAGTCCTCAATGTGAAACTTACCAAGTATATCCCGAGCATACTTTCCTTGAGACACAAATAGTTCACCTTCTCACTACCATATTTCCAATCCAAGGAAATAATAAAGGAGGTCCAAATCCTTCATCTCAAACTCCTTTGCAAGATCTTCCCTGCATGAGTGTATCAACTGCTCATCACCCGTTAGTATTAAATCATCAACATAAAAAACAATGATTAAAAGCTTACCCTCCACCACAATTTGGTACAATTTTGCATCTGCCTCACTCTTGGTGAAGCCAAGTCCAGTGAAATAGTTGTCAATATGTGTGTACCAAGAACGTGGTGCTTGCTTTAGCCCATACAACTCTCTTTTGAGTTTGCACACATGTGATTCGCTGATAAATATCTCAAATCCTTCAGGTTGCTCAATGTGCACCTCTTCCTCAATGATTCCATTAAGGAACACAGTCTTCGCATCCATCTGATGAATGTGCCAACCCATATGCGCTAAGAGATAAAGGATGGTCCTTATGGACGAATACCGTGCGACAGGTGCAAAGGTTTCTTCATAATGAATCGCTTCTATTTGTGAGAAGCCATGGGTAACACATATTGCCTTATACTTCTTGACGCTCCCATAAACAACTTGATTTACCTTGTAGAACCATTTCAAATCTGCCACCGATTTACCAACTAGTCTTGGAACAATCTCCCAAGCACTGTTTCTGACAATGGAGTCATACTCCACCACCATGGCATATACCTATGTGGGATATTACGTTGCTTCTTCAAAATAATATGGCTTTTTCACAATACACTTCCTCATAAGAGCCATGTATCCAGTAAATCGGTCAGGTTTCTGTCTCTGTATGCAATGTGATGTAGGGACTCCTACATTCTATTCCACATCAAGCTTCAGTCTCTCAGCTTCTGTGGTACACCTTCTACCAGATCTGATGTTTTGTTCTGCATGAGTGGACTCCTCCACTCCATGAATCTCCTCCTATGGCTGATCCACATCTAGAGGCTCATCTTTGGGAACAAGAAGTTCCTCCTCTGCATGCAAGTGTATCTCCCTCTCAAGTGATAACTTCATGGCTTTCAGCTTATTGAATTTTATATCCTGTCTAACCACACTCATTCGACTGTTTGGAAAACATACACAATAATTATGGGGTGTTTCTGTGTACCCCACAAATATCCCAACTTCTGCAGTCGGCTCCATCTCCTTCCTAGCGTCCTTTGTCACATGAATGTAAACAGATGAGCCAAAAATATTCAAATGAGAAATATCAGGCTTCTTACCAGTAAAATCTTCTTCAGGTGTAATCATGCCAAGTACTCTATGAGGACAACAGTTTTGCACATAAACCACAGTGTTGCATGCTTCCGCCCACAAGTGCATTAGTAGGCCCTGGTCATGCAACATAGCTCGTGCAATACCAACGATCATTCTGTTCTTCCTCTCCGCGACCCCATTCTGCTGTGGGTTATGAGGCACTATGAGTTCTCTACGAATTCCTTCTTTGCTACAGAATTCTTGGAATTCATTCGAGGTATATTCACCACCATTATCGCTCCATAGAGCCTTCACTTTCTTCCCCGACTCCTTTTCCACCAATGATTTAAAATCATAAAACTTTGAGAATGTTTCGCTCTTCTTTTGCATGAAGAAGATCCATCATATACAAGAATATTCATCAAGAATTATAACATAATACCTGTGTTTTTCTATTGAAGAAACTGAGAAAGGTCCACACACGTCTGTGTGAATTCTCTCCAGTATCACTGAAACATGTTTCCCCTTCTCATGAAACGTGGTCTTCATAAACTTACACATAGTAAATCCCTTGCATTGATATGACTACGCAAGAGTACCCTTGGGAAGTCCAGTAGAAATCTGCTGCAAAATATTCAAGGCACCATGGTGAATATGGCCCAATCTCCTGTGCCATAGCCCTCATCCCAGCTCACCACTTCTTCTGCTTTGCCCATTTTTGCAGCGTAGCCATCTAATTCCAGCTTGTATATATTCTTAACTCGAATCCCTATCATCTTGGTTTGACCCATTTTTTTATGTCTCAGGAAATATTTTTCCTCACTGAAAACAACGTCATAACCTCTATCTTCCAAAATTGCAACTAAGACCAAGTTCTTCTTCAGACCTGGAACATGCATAGCATATTTCAACAGAAATGGTTTACCTGACTCCCTCTCAAAGGTAAGGGTTCCAATGTTGGTCGCACTATATCTTCCATCGTCGCCCATCTCTATATGCTTTTAGAGATTCTTCTCCTCCAAGTCACTAAACAACTCCTTGTCTCTCGTCATATGGAAAGACGCACCACTATCAAGATACCACTCCGATCCCATTGAGCTTGAAACAAAGCATGTGATCAAAGAGAAATAAAGTTCAAATTGTGAGGCTAAGGCCTCTCTAGATGCAGCTTCAGTAGCCTTCTTGTTCTTCTTTTTCTGTGGGTAGTTGGTGGTGAGACGCCCATGTTTGTGACAGTGAAAACACTTCACTTTGGACAAATCCAGTTTCTTGCCTTTAGCCTTGGATTTTGGATGGGATTTCTTCCCCTTCCCTTTCCTTGCTTTGGAAGCCAAATTGAAATTCTCTTCATCTTCATTCTTTGATGAAGAGCCATCCCTGGTAATTCACCTTATCTCCTCCTACACAAGATTCGAACAAAGTCGCTCCCAACTCGTCAGTTTATCCCATCCATTGACAGAGTCTTCGTAGCTATGCCAACTCTTCTGAAGCCCAAGGAGAGCCAAGATCATCAAGTCATCATCGTCAACAGTAATCCCCACACTTCCCAGTTCATCCCTACATTGGACAAACTTCGTGAGATATTTTGGAATACTGTCACCCTTCTCCATTTTTATCTTTCTGAGCTTATCCTTCAGCGCCAACTTCCTCTAGTCGTTGCTGCTTTGGGAAATATCTGTCAAAGCCTTCCACATTGGAAATGGAGTGGATTTCCCATGAATGATTGAAACAATATGTTCCTTCACACCTTCCAACAGAATTCTTATTGTCTTTGCTACCTTCTTTCGCCATGCGTCAAGTCCTGCAGCATCGCTAGAAGCAGGCTTAGGAACATCACTATCGATGAACTCCTTCAGGCCATTGTCTTCAAGCACTGACTCCATCCTATCCTTCCAGGCTATGTAATTCGAGCTACCTTCAAGGGCATAATCGAATCACAACCCATTGAAATACATTTCAATGAATACTCAACTGTCGCACCAAGAAATTTCTACAGCAAATTTGAATTGTCCACCAGCACAAAACTCAACAATTATTCATAATTGATATCTCCAGTAATCAATACTGCTCCGATACCATGTAGAAATTTATTAATACTGATGTATTACCATATTATCGTGATCTAAAAATATTTATATTATTGCTAAATATAGAATCCTTCCATTGTTAAACTTGCGAAATTTTAAAAATCAATTGCAAACACATGTGAATAAATTCAATCACACATAACACAGTTGTTTAGTGGGAAATCTTAAAGCTAAAAACCCCGACTATCATATATTATTTATATCAATGGAATCATGTAATATTCTCATAAAAATCTTAGTACATCAAGCTCTCAGCACAATGTATATTCATTACACATTGTCATGTAGAAATTTGCATATCTATGCACCAATTTCTTGCCTCCTGACAGCCTGCCTCCACTACGCAATCCCTGCTAAAGAACACCCCTGATTGAATTCGAATTGACCTTTCCTTGACTTCGCAATCCTCATTGGCAACTCCAATGTGTGTCATATGCATTGAATGTATCACTATAGTCACAACGGATAGTCCATCTCACCCTTTCACCTATCTCTCCACTGGAACTAACATGCACTATAGTTAATTGTCGTTTCTGTTAAGTTGTTAGTGAATTATTAGATGTGAATTAATTAATTAATTAATTCACTTAACTCTCACTAGTGTATCTTTCAGTTATACTAGATACAACTAGCTCAACTAAGTTTAACTCACTTAACTGAGTTAAACTAAATAACAACTCCATAAACTACTCTTCCAACTCTGTCATAACTTTTCCAATTCAGTTCTAACTGAGTCCTCCATGCATGAGCCACTAATAAACCCTAGGAATTGTGTAATTCATTCAACACACTGATTTTCCAAATCTTTTCACTGAAATAAAGTGCTCCAAGAGAATAAGTTGATGTTTATTGTCAGATTATTATTAAGAGTTAATAATAATCAACATGCATCTATTTTTATATCGACGATATATAAATAGACTTCGCCCAATATTCTAAAAATAGAATTTCATCTATTTTTCACATTTGACCAACCATCAACAAATAGCATCCTGCAACTTATAGAATATGCTCACCATGTCTAAAAATAGACGTACACCTTAAAATAGCCTGTGGGCCCCACTTAGTGAAGGTGCTTACTTTTCACTAAGCTCATCATCTTGTTGAATCTCAACAAGATGGTAGGTAGGTTGCTCATCATCACTAGAATCCTAATAATTTCTTAAAATATATTTGAACATGATTAGTACAAAATCTATCATATCAATTAGTAATAACGTTGAAAATGCATAATTAATTAATATACCAAACACTTATTATTGCCATCATTGTCCCGGGATTGTGGCTAGAATTTACAATATTGTTACAATTGGTAGGGTGAAGCGGGTGTCCATTTTCATATACCAAATGTTCCTTGCAGTATGCTGCTCCTGATAAGAGCTTCCGATGTTTTGGAGTTGTTTGAATATTTTTTTCATCTGAGCTCGATTCTGAATCTGCATGAACCTGCAAATTTGTATACATCATAAATTTTATTAAGCTGATTAACATGGATAAAAAACATAAATTCAATTATATAACGAAAATATAAATAAACTCTGAAGTAAATATTACATCTCGAGATGGATAGGGAGAACTCCATGATGGACTTTGAGAAATATTATGAAACGAGTTGGATTTTGAAAAAATTTCCATTCGATATAATTATGATATTCTCTCTGCATTTGAGAAAAATCAACAATAAATTTTAGTGTACACAACTAAAAGTAATTTCGTTGCCTTAAAAATGGACTTATTGTTATTGGTTCTTATGTACAGATAACCGCATCGACGCATTTTAGTTGTTGCACACCAGTGTCATGTTATTAACTGATGCACGGTGCAGTGTTATTAATTGATGCACCAATGACGAAAAGCCACAAATAAAAAAGAGCAATTTTTTTTTAAGTGAAAAAAAGCGGTAAATCGAAAAATGGGTGGAAAAATGTTTTCGAAAATATAATCTCATAAAACAATTCTTTGAATACTAAACACTTTTCATTATTTCACTATTTTTGCAAAAAAATTCAGCCACATATTTGCACAAGACATACCTGGAGCAAGAGAGTAGAAGAGCATTGTGGAGCAACGAAATACTTTCGAAAAGAACTATTCAAACAATCACAATTCTGAACCTCTAGTGATTCAAACACTGTAGCATAGAATTTAAAACGATCTTATGATTAAATTTTTTTGTTTTTTTTACATTTTCTGGAGTATTGTTTACACAGTAAGTAAAAAATTTAAATTGACTGTTCATTGTCAGAAAATAAAACAATAAAATTCTATTTTACCCTAAACCCTTCATTATTTTTGTTTCTTCTCTTGCTTCTTCCCGTTTCTGTGATTTTAGAATCAATGCTTTTCATTTTAGATTTATAGGGTTTGTGTTGTTATTTATATATATAGGCCTATGACATGTAACCCATGGGAAAACTTGCATAGTCGGATCCTAATACATGTCGGCCCTTACATGAATTTAAAAAAAAATTGATTTTTTTTAATCAATGCGCCCTGCATAACCTAGCACACTAGTGCATTGTCTTATCACAGCACATCGTGCACATACTCTTTGATACAAAAATTAAAAAAATATTTTTTTTCAATTTTTGCGCCATATGTAAAATAGGGCATCGGTGTAATATTTCATTATAGCACATTGCGCACGTACCGTTTGACAATTTTTATTTTATTTTGTGTTAATCAGTGCACCATGTAACATATAACACATCGGGTCTCCTTGTTGACAGGGATCATCGTACGGTGGTCCCCTGTTTTCGCAGGGCGTTTATAAGAATAGGCTGCATTGCCCCCTCCATGACACCATATGCTACAAAAACTAACACTAGACGATTTTTATTATTTTGTTTGTGTTAATCGATGCAATGGTTAACATATAATGCATCGATGCTCCTTGTTGACATAGAGCATTGTACGATGTTTTATACTGTTTTGGCAGTGCGTTTGTAAGAACTGTTGGGGTTCCCATGTTTTGGCCAGGTTGACAGAGACCAACAGATGAGACAACATAGAACCACTTTGGGACCTTAGGATCTAGCCCTCCTAGGTCCAGAGAGGGATCTCTCTATACAAGTCAAAGGATATGTCTTTGAAGCTCTAAGTTATGATTTTAGGCTAGTTGTAGGCTCATGGTTGTTGGTTTGATTGTTGAGTTTGGTTGTAGGGAATCAGGAAAAGAAGGACCAATATAAGACAAGGATGAGAAAAGAGGAAGCTTAGGCAGGGACAGATAACTCAGAGAACATCAAAGCCACTGGGCTATGGAGTCAAGAAAGGATTTATTTGTGTTCAATGTGCAAGCTTTCAGTTGGGCAAGTCATCTAAATCATCTGGATCTTAAAGGATAGAAGATGGAATGGAACATTAAGGACTGAAAATGAAAGGAGGAGAACCATCTAATTCTGTCTATAGATCAGGTCAGAGGTCATTTAACTCTAAGCTTGCTTGGAAAAAATCAGAGGCAATTACAAGGGATCTTAGAAAGGCTAGCTGGTCGCACAAAGATCCTAGTGGATAGGGCTAACACTAATCCCGAGTGTTCCCAAACCCTCCATCTAAATCCTACCAAGAACATATAAACATGGACTTCATCAATTCATACATCAGAGAGCAGGCAATATCATCCACTACACTGTTTAAATCAATTGAAATCAACATTCAGATACACATATAAGCAGAAAACATTGAGGTAGGGAGAGCAGGAAACATAGGGCACCTAACAAGGGTGAATCCTATGTTATACTTATGTTGCCTACCAGCAGAAATGAAATGAAACGGAACATAACATAAGAGCAAGTCAATCACAAATACAGAGAAAGAGGAAACATCACCAGCTGCTTTAGATCAGGATCCAAAGAAATGTGCTTGTCATATTAAAAACAAAACCAATCAGGGAAAACATTGCCCACATCTTGACCATTCAGTCTGAATACATCAAATCTCAGCCTATCTTACAATATACACAGAGAACTTATCTCAAGAGGAGAATACTTGCATTTCACTAATATCTCATCAACAACCATTACAAAGTTTCCTTATGTTCTTTATAGCAAAGGATGAACCTAAGATCGACTGAAGGAGTAGGTGAAAATTAAATGTATCATTAAACATAACAATGAATGCAGGGCCGAAAACCCATTCTGCTTGACATGCTGTATATTTAATCTCTGTCACCTTCCTTGTGAGAGAATGATCTGCTCCAGATTTGATCTTGACATCTTTTGGCTGAAGTACTCGGAGATGATTTGAAAAAAAATGAAATAAACTACTAGGAAGGTCTGTCTCATAAATGTTCTAGCATTTTCAGGTCTGTTGTCTGGTGGAAAACACTTCAGGGACATGGTGCATAATAAAAGCTGTATGGACGAAATTTACTTGATGAATAACAAACATTATGCTGATGAAAAACCCTGATATTACCTTTTGCCTATGCTTGGGATCCTTTGATCGATCCTCGGGGTCTGTAATCTGCTGCTTTGTCTCTGAAAACATTGACTTAGGGCTCGAGATCTTCAGTAGCTTGCCTTGATCTTCTTGCTTGTACTGAATGACTCTGCCTTTTCATTTTTCTTCTGACAGGGTAGCTCGGACTTTTAATAGCGCTGAAAGGTTTTCCATAGAGTTTTGGATCCTCTTCTTTAAAGAAAATCTTGTCAGCCACTTTCTCAGACTATCCCATGGCAGTACCAAATCTTGGATTTAATACTGTCTGCACAGCTTTTCCATGTAGAATCATGGCGGTCTTTCACCTTTGGAAACCCTGCAAAACAACGAACTGTGAAGATAAAACATGGGCAGGAATGGTGAAGGTGATGAGGACTACGATCATGGCTATGCTGATGAGCTGGACGAGAAAATTGCGGAAGAAATGGTGAAAATCACTCTGGTATATGGTTGGTGGAGCACGAAGAGAATAAATGCGAAAAATGAATGAAAAACACGTAAATAAACCAGTTTATGTAATGGACTAGGAATATGTATAGAGGGTACTTGTGGAAATGACGTGGCGAGATGGGGTGACAGGGCGAGGCGGGAGACCGTGGAATGGTCAAGAATGCATGGACAGATTTGGACCGTCGATCCGGCGGATATCGACGTTAGGGAGCGACGGACGGGGGGTCAACTGATATGATGGATGGGAGTTAAACAGTGCATGGCTTGGATAGATGACAGCCATTGGATGAAGGCTCCAAGATTTGACGGCCGTCATTTATTCCGCTACCCGTCTATCACCTGAAAAATAGCATGCGAAATGAAAGCAGTTTTGTCGTCGTACAGAGGACACGAGGCCAGCGCTGAATGGAATCGCTGGTCGCTCAGAGAAAACCACCGACTCGCGAATGGTGGTGCGGAATAAATAGCGTGGTTTTCTGAAACTACACAGGCAGGGTGGGGACCATTGTTTCGGGTGAGCACCGCGCCGTTGGATCTGGTGTTTAACGGACGACGGAGATGAACTGCGGGGGGGCTAAGGTGTACAGGCACGGGAATTTTAGAGCGACCCCCCATTGTGAATAACAACCGTTCGATCGGGTTTTCCCACATCCCGAGGAGTCAACTGTGGGGGTTCCATGGTTTGACTCTACGGACAGAGAAAAACCCCCGCAAGGAAAAAGCCTTGGTCACGGCACCGGGTTTTATGGAAAAAGGTACAGAGGCTAATGGCGAAAGGGGCTAGGCTCAATATAATGTTTGGAGTGGGATTTTCAAGCCTTTTTGATGTAATTTGAGGCCATGGGAGAGCAACGATAGAAGGACCAAGGTGTATTTGAATGAAACCAAGTGTGTATGGAGGATCTGATGGGGATTTTGGGGGGTCTAGTGGGAAAACGTAGTGTTTGCAGTGATACGAGGGGCAATGAATGGCCTTTTTGGAAAAGGGGTAACAAATAGGATTTATACAAGGAAAAGCACTCGGATACTTCAAGGAGAATGGTTTTTCAGGGAAAGGCATCCCTTGAAGGCTCAACAATCATTCAGCCCCCATCTTGCTTGTCAAGAATTTCATAGGGGGGCTAACAGTGGCTCCACATGGGGATGGCTTCTCCTTGGAGGAGTCAAGAAACCAGATATGATATTTGGAGTAGGCCAGGTGCCTGCTATCATAAGCCATCTTTCTTCGTTTATTTTCAACTGCCACAGACATGATATATCAGCAGAAACATTTTCCCAACCAAACTACCTACCCAACTATAGTCCTAACTGTTCCATTTGGGTGCATTTGAGCTTGAAGACCCTTTACATTTTATTTTTCAAAAGAAAAACAAACCTATTCTAAATCTATCCTTATTTCTCCATGAGGCCAGATTAGACTGTTGGCCTCATACAATTCTCTACCTAATCTACTACCTGTTGGGATTAAACTGTCCAACATGTTTCTTCACCTACATTCTAAGATAGGAAATTTAAAAACAACCAAGCCAAGATTAGACCGTCTGACTTGCTGGACAGAAACTTGTAGAAGACAAAACTGTGAAGGCATGGAATTCTACAACTTTGAAGCATTCTTCTTTCTTTCTTGTGACTCAGGTTTTGAGCATATTTGAGTCACCTCTTTTCTTTGCTTCAGCTCTGGTTTTGGGCATGTTAGAGCTGATTCTACTTTTCCCTGCTGATCCAAATTTTGAGCATATTAGGACCAGCTTCCTTGCTTCTTGTATGGACTAATCTTGAGGTAGGATGTTTTCATAAGCCTCATCTTGGGAATTTTTCTGAGCAAGATCAAACTCCAGACCAAGACTGTCATACATGCCTTGCTTATTTAGTTGGTATGGAGTATGAACTTACTCTGGAAAATGCATGGGCTTATCTGGATCTGTTCTTTGCACTTTAAAGGTCCATGTTTTGAGCATGTCTGGACCTGTCCTTTCACTCTGTTTTTGGAATATTTTTTCTATTTTCTTGAAAGTAAAACTTCAATGGTATGTAAAATGGAAATGAAATTGGAAATGAAAAATTAGAAGAAATAGTGTTTGAGCATCCTGCCATTGACAGGACCCCCAAAAAACTCTGTACCATCAAGCTCTTGTAAGAAAAATGCATTAGGACCCACAGTGGCCTAGATGAAAAATGGACCTTGCCACAAACTGTCAAACTTACCATGTTTGCCTTTGTCCTCTCTTCTCGAATCCCATCTCAGAACCTTATCTCCAACCTTGAAATCTGAAGCTTTGGTTCTTTTGTCAAACTATCTCTTTATGCCTTCCTGTACTCTGACAACTCTGCTATAAACTTGCTCTCTAGTTTGCTGCAGATGAATAGTTTCATTTATTCTTCTTATCATGCTGTCTTCCTCTGATTGGATTTCCTGGACGAGTTTGATCATTGGAACTCCAAGACCAGTAGGAAAAACTACTTCTGTCCCATAAACCAGCTGAAAGGGTGACATGCCAATATATTTCTTTGTAGTGAGCCTATCTGCCCACAAGGCATGTATCAAATTTTTATGCCATGACCTTTTGTTCTCTTCCAGTAGCTTCTTGATGATTGTAACCAGGCTTTTATTTGATGATTCAGCTAGGCCATTACCTTGGGGGTAATAGGAAGTTGAATGTCCAAGTGCTATTCCGTACCTGTGACAGAAATCAACCATTCTTTTGGATCCGAAAGCAGCAGCATTGTTAGTGATTAATTTCCTTGGGCAGCCAAATCGGGACAGGATGAAGTCTTCTAGGAGCCTAATAATGACAGAATCGGTGGCATTCCTAGTGGGTATGGATTCTATCCATTTAGTGAAGTAATCTGTAGCAGTTAGGATCCATTTATGTTGTCCAAAGGAAGAAGGGTGAATCTCCCCAATAAATTCTAGGCCCCATTGCATGAAGGGACCTTCTATGGTGATGGGTTGTAGAGGAAGGGGATGGAGTTTTCTTTTGCCCTCAAAAATTTGGCATTTGTGGCAGGTAAGAATAATTTTATGGACATCACTAAAGAGTGTAGGCCAATAGTAACCAGCCATGAGTATCTTATTTGTAGTGGTTTTCCAACTCAGGTGGCCTCCAAACTCCCCGACATGGAATTCTTGTTTGATTCTTCTAGCTTCAGTTTCAGACAAGAATTTCAGTAAAAGACCATTTGGATTTTTCCAATATAAACTTTCATTCATAATGCAGTAATTTCAAGCTTTGAGTTTTACGAATCTGGCCTTTGTTTTGGACAGTTCTGGAGGGGCATTGAGGTTTGTGAGCACGTAAAGGATATCAGTATACGAAGGAGAGTTCTGAAACTTCTCCTCAACAGTGGGATGGGGCAATCCTTCCTACTCATCTAGGGCATTTATTATGTTAATGTCAAGGGCTTGCAATTTTGATTCAGCCATTAACTGGGCCAAGCCTTGACCTTTGATCAGCTTAGTGGGTTTTATTTCAAGGTCGTATTCCAAGATGGCAGCAATCCATTTGCCCCTTTTCCCATCAGGGTCTTGGGACAAGATATCCTTAACCACTATATTTGGCACATAGGCAATGGTGTGAGAATGCAGAATGTACACCCTAAAGTATTTTAAGGCCTTAATTAGGGCATAGGCCTACTTTTCCATGATGTTGTACTTTAAGGGTGCATCTCTTAAGGCTTTACTGAAGAAAGCTATAGGCTGTTCATTACCTTCTGAATTTTTCTGCAGCAAAACTGCAGCTATTGTGTGTTGGGAAGCAAATGAAAAGATCAGAAAATCTTCTGAGAAGTCAAGGCTGATAAGGACAGGGGCCTGAGTGAGTGAAATTTTTACTGACTCAAAAGATTTTTTGGCGTCAACAGTCCACTTAATTCCTGCATATTTCTTTAGTATTTCAGTCATTTTTCTAAGATGCTCTGCCAGATTAGGAATGAATCTTCTGAGGAAATTGATCTTCCCTATAAAGGACTGCAACTCCTTAATGTTTCTTGGATGTGTAATTTGAAGTATTCCCTCAACTCGCTCTGAGTCTATCCTGATCCCTTTCTCAGATATAATGTGGCCCAGAAGTTTACCTTCTTGCAGCCCAAAGATAGTTTTCTTAGAATTTAAGGACAAACCGTAACTTCTACATTTTTCAAAGACTTTCCTCAGACGTTTCAAGTGTTCTTCTTCAGTTTTATAAAAGACAGTCAAGTCATGCAAGTAGATAAGTATAAAGTGTCCAATCTCATCTGAGAAATCAATATCCATTGCTCTCTCGAAGGTAGCTCCAGCATTCATCAATCCAAAGGGCATTTTCACATACATGACGGTGCCCCATGGAGTGGTAAAAGCTGTTTTGAGTTGATCTTCTGGGAGTACCAGAACTTAGTTGTATCCTGAAAAACCATCAAGTAGGGAGATTCTTTTAGAGCCTACTACCTTTTGTAGGATATGCTCCATTCTAGGCAAAGGGTAGTTGTCTTTCAGGGAGGCTCTGTTGAGGTTTCTAAAGTCTATGCATAGCCTGATCTCCCCTTTTTTCTTCCTTACAGCCACTAATTTTGACACCCAATCAGAAAACCTCACAGGAAAAATTATGCCTACATCATACATTTTCTTAATCTCTTTTTCTACTGCAGGCAATTGTTTTGGATTTATTCTTCGAAGTTTTTGTCTGAAAGGCTTCTGATTTTCTTTCAAGGGTATTTTATGTTGAATGATATTGGTGTCATAGCCCTCTAAGTCTTCATAAATCCATGTAAACACATCAATGAATTCCCTAAAAATGTCAATGTACTTGTTCTTCATGTCTGCAGGTATAGACTTAGCCAGTTTAATCACTTTGGGTCTATCTTCAGTCCCTATGTTACATTCTTCGACATCTGAATCTGCATGTTCAATAGTAGGCCTTTTAGCTACATATTCAAAGTCAAAAAGGTCCTCTAAGGGTTCCAGGCCTCTGGGTATATTCTTGTCTTTGGCCTGTAATACCTCAACCTCTTCGTTTTCTGCGTTTTCACTATTTTCATTAAAATTTCGAGTTTTATCAGAAAAAATATATATTGCTATGTTACAGGGAGTTTCTACATTACAGGGTGTTTCTTCCTCATCTGAGGAATCTTCATCTAGGCAGAAGCTATCAGATTTGGAGTCTGAATCAGAAAATTCAAACTCATTCCTGCCCACCAGGAAATCTTCGATCTGTTTGTCTCCTTCAAAGACCTGCCAATATTTTTCATCGTCTGGCACTGCAGGCTTGAATTTGGTCTGAATGATGATCTGTTGGTCAGCTGGGGCCTTAGGATATGAGCTAGATAGGCAATCTAATCCATTTGCAACTGCGTTTTCCCCCCTAGGAATGAATACTAACTCATATTCAACAAACGTTTTCAACAAATCTAGAGTATCATTCCTGTATGCCCTAAGCCTGGGGTGTTTTTTTGAATACTCACCATTCATCTGTTTGATCACTAACTTTGAGTCTCCTCTCACAGCTATCCTACGGGCTCCTAATTTTTTCAACAGATTTAAGACCAAGATCAGAGCCTCATGTTCTGCAATGTTATTCGTGCATTTAAAACGCAGGTTCACAGTGTGGCTCTCTGCATGATCATCTCCTGTGTTATGTAGCCAAACTCCTGCTCCAGCACTTTGCCTAGTACAAGACCCATAAAATTTCATTTCCCATAGGGGTTCGTTGTTTACTTTGTCTTCATCCCCTCCCCTACAGCTAGATTCTCCATTATGTGGAGTTGTGAGGTTTGTGCTAGGAGGGGGGTCATTTTGTGGTTCATTATGGGCATGGAGATTAGGGGGGTGGCTAGCCCGTTGTTTTTGTTCTGTTTCTGTTCCATTCAAAGTTACATTTTTAGCATTTAGCCCATGGTATTCTTCATCGTATTCTTCTAGAGTAGCCATTATGTTGAAATCCATGGGCTCTACGTTTGTATCTCCATTATCTGATCTCAGCTCTTCTGAGGATTGGTCATTGTAGAGAATGAAAGAGTCTATATCTGTATGTACAGAGTATAATGGTGAGTCTTCAGGTTTCTTGGGGATACTAACAAAAAATTTCATTTGGGACTCTCTATACAGTCTTCTAAGTTGGCCAAATATAGGGATAGTCGCATAAGAGCCATCCATCTGCATTGTTCCCTGCAGTTTGGCTCCCCATGATCTAGATAGTAGCATGCCATACTTGGGTGGCACATCTGATACCACCACATCCATGACCATACACTTCGCAGGAATCTGGGTTAAAATCACACATAAGTCTTTGATGAGGCCTAGGCATTTTACTCTGCTAGAGTCAAATGAATATAAGTTTTTGTAGGGTCTGGTGATTCCTAGACCTAGCCTCTCCATCACTACCTTGGGAATTAAGTTGTGAGACGCTCCAGAATCATGCATTGCATTGTGCAAGATCTTGTCATGAATGTTGAGACTGATATAAAAAGGTGGAACTACCCCTTCCTGAAACTTTCCCTCAATATTTGGACCGAACAGCAGGGCGGGTTGATCATCACGCAGATTTACAGTGTCACTATTTACACTCAGAATTAATTCTTTCAAAATCTGGCCTTTATATATATCCTGAGTGGCCAACTCAGATAATGGTACAGAGATTTTAATTTTCTCAATCTCACTCTCTAAATTGAAAGTGCACTGGGTCTTTGGAATCTTCAACTCTATCTTATTTGTTACTACCTTAGTAGCTGAATCAGTTTGTGATTTTTCACTATGTACAGGGTTGGGAACTGTTGTATCAGGAGCACTAACTATGGTGCTAGTACTACTATTTGGTTGACCTTGTTTTTGAGTGTTTTGGTTGCCTTTTTCTTTGTCTTTTCCCGAACCTTTAGCTGCTGATTTGGAATTCTCAGCAGTTGCTTTAGAAGTTTTGTCAGGATTTTTCTTGATTGTAATCTCAGGAGTCTTGGCTTTGGGAGTATCTTGGTTTTTCTTTCTCCTAAGTTCATATTGTTCCCTAACTTGCAACATGGGATTTTCAAATCCTAATCTATAATCCTCAGACTCAAACCACTCCTCATCACAACCAGTGGTGGAGGGATGGTCTTCTTCTGAATCATAATTTAGGATTGAGTCTTCTGTTTCGAACATGTTTATTGCATTCCCTTCAGAATCTTCTATGATTCCATCATCCTCATCTAGAAATTTTTGGAAAGGGGGAATAACTTGTTGATCTGATTCTTTCTGTCTGTTGGGAGTGGCATTGTTGTTTCTTCTAAAGTTCTGGTTCTGGTTTTGATTTCTATTTTGGTTACTAACTATGACAACCATTCTCTCCATCATTTTTTGTAGCTTATCCACATTTTTAGATAATCTATCATAGTTTGGATCAGAGGTGGAAGCTACGTTGTCATCCCTATATGTTACCCTATTTTCAACTTTCAGTCTTGCTCTCTTTTCAATCAGGTTTGCCTCTATGTTAAATGCTCCTTTTTTCATGTCCTCTAGTGTGGCATATTATTTATCTTTAAGCTCATAGGCCATGTCAGCATCAAAGCCTTCGGGATATTTTGCTAGGGCCATGCCTTGTGGAGGTTTCATATGTGGAGGGAGAGCATTATAAATGCTGTTGAATCTAGTGGTGTAATCGTGAACACTCTCTCCTACATTCTTCTTAAGGGACATGTATTCTGCTAGGAGCTGGCGAGGGTTTGCTCTAACCTCCCATTTGTTTATGAAGGTCTGGTATAATGCAGGGAGATCTTGAATACTTCCAGGAGGTAAACCTTTAAACCATTTCTTCACCTCACCTCCTAAGCTTTGGGCAAAGATTCTCATTTTGATTGTTTCATCATCAATTTCCATATAGTCAAAAGAGTCTTCCATTTTATCTACATGTGCCTGAGCTGTGATGGATTCTTTGGCAGTGAAGTGAGGGATTTTTTATTGATAGTCATTTGGCAGGGGGATAAGAGACTGAGGTAGAACTAGAGGTGCATACCAGGCTGCCATTGTGATGTTATGATGAGGTAAAAGATTAACCTGAGCAGCTAGTATATGGATGACAGGTATATTTGGACCAGCAGAATTCTATTGAGCAGATCTAGGGTGAGAGAGCCCCAAGTTTTGAAGGAAGTGAAAATCAGGTGGTGTGGAAGGAGGGGTTTCACTGTCCCTAGTGTTTTGACCACTGTTAGATGGTGTATTGTAAACTTCAAGGTCTTGCTGGTCTAGATGATTGAATGAACTAGTTCACGGTAGTCTATTAAGTATGTCTAGGTCAGGGAGGAAATGTGATAGAGTTGTTAGGTTTTCTGGTGCAGAATTAGCTCTAAGAATGTGGCTGGAAATGGTTGGTCTTTTAGGTGTAGGAGCTCCTTTGAGGATACTCTCTGGATTTTCAACTATTTCCAGTGGGTCAGGGTTGGGATAAGCTCTTGTGTGGATGGTTCTGAAAGCCAGAATGTTGTTTCTAAGCCAAGCAACTTAACCCTACTCGTTAATTCTACTGTGGTTAATGTTGTCTCAGGGGCTGGCCTCCAAGTGGAGTCTAATTGTGAAACCAAGATAATCAGCAGGCCTACTGATCACCAGTGGAGTATTTCAGTTTAGGAAAAATGGAGTCGTCAGGTGGAGGGTTTAGGATGTTTCCAAAGGGTACACTGTCCACCACAGTGCTCAGGCACTATCACCTTTCAGGAATCTCCTCTAAAACAACAAGCTCTAACCAGAGACTGACTGGGAGGGAATTTACCAGATATTTCACCTTTGAAAAGAGGATGAGATCTGGAGGCTACCTGGCCCTCTCCAGGCTCTGTCTAAGAGTATGGTGGATATTCAATAATGGAGATCGATTCAAGAAAGGAGTGACTTACTGTCAACCTAACCAGAGTTCTAAGTTTCTGAGTCTTGGAAGTGTGTAAGGTGAAATGTACTCAGATTGTCCCCAGCGGAGTCGCCATTATGTTGGGGTTCCCATGTTTTGGCCAGGTTGACAGAGACCAAAAGATGAGACAACATAGAACCACTTTGGGACCTTAGGATCTAGCCCTCCTAGGTCCAGAGAGGGATTTCTCTATACAAGTCAAAGGATATGTCTTTGAAGCTCTAAGTTATGATTTTAGGCTAGTTGTAGGCTCATGGTTGTTGGTTTTATTGTTGATTTCGGTTGTAGGGAATCAGGAAAATAAGGACCAATATAAGACAAGGATGAGAAAAGAGGAAGCTTAGGCAGGGACAGATAACTCATAGAACATCAAAGCCACTGGGCTATGGAGTCAAGAAAGGATTTATTTGTGTTCAATGTGCAAGCTTTCAGTTGGGAAAGTCATCTAAATCATATGGATCTTAAAGGATAGAAGATGGAATGGAACATTAAGGACTGAAAATGAAAGGAGGAGAACCATCTAATTCTGTCTATAGATCAGGTCAGCGGTCATTTAAATCCACGCTCGCTTGGACAAAATCAGAGGCAATTACAAGGGATCTTAGAAAGGCTAGCTGGTCGCGCAAAGATGCTAGTGGACAGGGCTAACACTAATCCCCAGTGTTCCCAAACCTTCCAGCTAAATCCTACCAAGAACATCTAAACATGGACTTCATCAATTCATACATCAGAGAGCAGGAAATATCATCCACTACACTGGTTAAATCAATTGAAATCAACATTCAGATACACATATAAGCAGAAAAAATTGAGGTAAGGAGAGAAGGAAACATAGGGAACCTAACAAGGGTGAATCCTATGTTATACTTCTGTTGCCTACAGCAGAAATGAAATGAAATGGAACATAACATAAGAGAAAGTCAATCACAAATACAGAGAAAGAGGAAACATCACCAGCTGCTTTAGATCAGGATCCAAAGAAATGTGCTTGTCATATTAAAAACAAAACCAATCAGGTACAACATTGCCCACAGCTTGAACATTCAGTCTGAATACATCAAATCTCAGCCTATCTTACAATATACACAGAGAACTTATCTCAAGAGGAGAATACTTTCATTTCACTGATATCTCATCAACAACCATTACAAAGTTTCCTTCTATGCTTTATGGCAAAGGATGAACCTAAGATCGACTGAAGGAGTAGGTGAAAATTAAATGTATCATTAAACATAACAATGAATGCAGGGCCGAAAACCCATTCTGCTTGACATGCTGTATATTTAATCTCTGTCACCTTCCTTGTGAGAGAATGATCTACTCCATATTTGATCTTGACATCTTTTGGCTGAAGTACTCCTGGATGATTTGAACAAAAATGAAATAAACTGCTAATGTTCTAGCGTTTTCAGGTCCGTTGTCTTGTGGAAAACACTTCAGGGACATGGTGCATAATAAAAGATGTAATTGATGAAGAACAAACATTCTGCTGATGAAAAACCATGATATTACCTTTTTCCTGTGCTCAGGATCCTTTGATCGATCCTCGGGGTCTGTAATCTGCTGCTTTGTCTCTGAAAACATTGACTTAGGGCTCGAGATCTTCATTAGCTTGCCTTGATCTTCTTTCTTGTACAGAATGACTCTGCCTTTTCATTTTGCTTCTGACAGGGTAGCTCGGACTTTTAATAGCGCTGAAAGGTTTTCCATAGATTTTTGGATCCTCTTCTTTAAAGCAAATCCTATCAGCCGCTTTCTCATACTATCCCATGGTAGTACCAACTCTTGGATTTAATACTGTTTGCACAACTTTGCCATGTAGAATCATGGCGGTCTTTCACCTTTGGAAACCCTGCAAAACAACGAACTGTAAAGAGAAAACATGGGCAGGAATGGTGAAGGTGACGAGGACTACGATCATGGCTATGCTGACGAGCTGGAGGAGAAAATTGCGGAAGAAATGGTAAAAATCACTCTGGTATATGGTTGGCGGAGCACGAAGAGAATAAACGCGAAAAATAAATGAAAAACACGTAAATAAACCAGTTGATGTAATGGACTAGGAATATGTACGGAGGGTACTTGTGGCGAGACGGGGTGACAGGGCAAGGCGGGAGACCATGGAATGGTCAACATTGCATGGACAGATCTGGACCATCGATCGGGTGGAGATCGACGTCAGGGAGCGACGGACGGGGGGTCAGCTGATACGATGGACGGGAGTTAAACAGTGCGTGGTTCGCATCGACGACAACCGTTGGATGAAGGCTCCAAGATCTGACGACCGTCATTTATTTCGCTACCCGTCTATCACCTGAAAAATAGCGCGCAAAATGAAAGCGATTTTGCCGCCGTAGAGAGGACAGGCAGCCAGCGCTGAATGGAATCGTTGGTCGCTCGGAGAAAACCACCGACTTGCGAATGGTGGTGCGGAATAAACAGCGTGGTTTTCTGAAACTTCACAGGTTGGGTGGGGACCACTGTTTCGGGTGAGCACTGCGCCGTTGGATCCGGTGTTTAACGGACGGTGGAGATGAACTGCAGGGGGCTAAGGTGTATGGGCACGGGAATTTTCGAGCGACCCCCCGTACTGAATAACAACCGTTCGATCAGGTTTTCCCACATCCCGAGGAGTCAACTGTGGGGGTTTCACTATTTGACTCTACGGACAGAGAAAAACTCTCGCAAGGAAAAATCCTTGGTCACGGCACCGAGTCTTATGGAAAAAGGTGCGGAGGCTAATGGCGAAAGGGGCTAGGCTCAATATAATGTTTGGAGTGGGCTTTTCAAGCCTTTTTGATGTAATTTGAGGCCATGGGAGAGCAACGATAGAAGGAACAAGGTGTATTTGAATGAAACCAAGGGTGTATGGAGGATCTGATGGGGATTTTGGGGGGTCTAGTAGGAAAACGTGTTTGCAGTGATACGAGGGGCAATGAATGGCCTTTTTGGAAAAGGGGCAGCAGATAGGATTTATACAAGGCAAAGCACTCAGAGACTTCAAGGAGAATGGTTTTTCAGGGAAAGGCATCCCTTGAAGGCTCAACAATCATTCAGCCCCCAGCTTGCTTGCCAAGAATTTCATAGGGGGGCTAACAAGAATAAGACACACGAACGTCGGTGCGTACAACATTTAAAAGCACACCGATTTCTTGATATTTTTTTTTACCTGAAATATTGATGATTTATTTATAAAATATATAAAATAATGATATGGTATAGGTTTCATATTAATAAAGAAATGGCTAACAAGAGATTAAGTAACAAAAATAATGATAGCACATTAATAAAAGAAAAAAAGGCAAGTGCTTTGTAAATTCTTTACAAAAAATATTATTTTTGAACTATATGTAAGTTTAACTAATATCTATTATTTACTATGTATGATGCAGAGCCACAAAAAGATGAAGCTAGATAACATTATTTATGATCTAGGCCAGAAAATCATAAAAGCTTGATGGAAAAATTTCAAAAGGATGAATCAGGTGAATGAAAAAATACTATTGATCCAATATCAGTTTCTTTTTTTAATTTTCAATAATAATATACTTAAAATTATTAGATAACATGTATCAACCAATCTATTAATTCACATATGTTTAATGTTCTACAGGGACCAACAACCTACAAAATGAATGTTGTTCTAAGAAAAGAAAAAAAAATAGAACATACAAATGAAAATGAATTTCTCCTTAGCTCATCTGGAGTGGTGTTGGAGGTTAACAAAAGGAGGAAAATTTTATAGAAAAGTTTGAGGGATCTATTGGAACGAATATATAGACTTTCTTTCCACTTACAATTCAAAAATCAATCGAACGATTCCAAGAACCAAATTTTATCTAAACTACAGGAAGAGTTTCCAAATAATTGGTCAATGAGACATGTTTGATTTTTAATAGAAAAAACGTACAACAACAAAAAGGAAGGAATCAAAAAGTAATATTCCTTTAAATGTTTTTTTAGAATTATTTATAAATATCATTTATAAATATCACTTTTGTTATATTTACTTTTCATATATCAATATAAAAATTAAATAGTTTATTGTCATGTTACATTTTCAAGAAGATTATGAAAATATTAAAAGATGAATGAGTTAATATCATAAATATGCCAGTAGGAATGTCCAAAAAGTTGTAGAAGGAGATAGTCAAGGAAATGGAAAAAATTGCATCACAAGAGGAGCCATCTCAACAACAATGTGCTTCAAATGTAATATGTAATCATTGAATTTTTCGATCATTAGGTACAAGAAATAAACAATTTAGCTTTAAATATTAGTTTTCAAATATTTTCTTGCAGAAAAGAAAAGAAAATGGAACCCATTCAGCACATAAAACAACACGACAAGGAAGAAAAGGTTTGATATCTAAGTTTGTGAGTAATTGTTACTTCCTTATAACAACTTAACTGGATTTCATTTTTGTATATTTTAAGTTGTTTTACAACAATCATCATTGAATGTCTTCAGAAATGTGCTAACATACAAAGAATAACCATCAGACGAATCGATTGACATTAGGTTAAATATGGGTTGTGAGTATATATTGGCATATCAGAAATTAATTGTGGGATTTGTAAGCATACATCGACCTTGTTTTACTTGGATCCGTCTATAATTAATAGAAAATAAATCTTTTATATTAAATATATGATTTGTTATGGCATATAAAACTTGCAGGAAACAAAGTATGGAACCACGCCAGCAAATGAAATCTTAAAAGATGGAATGAAATTTGGTTTTGAAAGTATGTGTATAGTTCACGAGTCAATTGTTGCTATGGTACATCATTTATTTTTTATTTACATTGATTTATATAATTTAATATTGAAATTTCATTATTATATACACTCATTACAATTTATTTTTATGTTTTTATATGGAAGGTGAAGAAGAAGAAAAAAATTAACACCTTGAACAAAACATTCCTCAAAATAACCCGTCATGTAAGTAGCTCGAGCAGTGACAATAATTCAAGAAAAGATGATGATCATTATGTTTGGATATCAAAGCAAGGTGTTGTATTTTTTTGACATATTTGTTTGTGAAATCAGAAATTTTTGTTTAATGTAATGGACATAGTGTCCCAATTGAAAGGCAAATGGATACAAAAAACTGTCCCATTTTGTAGGACAAAGACTGTCTTATTCATATATATAATAAAATATGTTTTAATTTATTCTATTGAGGTCTCCATTGTCGCTATGAAATATAACACCGCTGATTAAATTTATGGATGATTAAATATTATAATGAAGAGATGTGAAATCTGATGATATGATATAAAAAATTAATCCAAACATCACATTCAAATGCACTAATAAAAAATTAATTGATATGAATACTGTTATAAGATATGTGTCATCTTTTTATGAATAATGAATTTAAAAAAATCATAATAATTATGATATTATATAAAAAATTAATCCAAACATGACATTCAAATGCACCAATAAAAATTTAATTGATATGAATACTATTATAAGATATGTGTCAACTTTTGATAAATAATGAATTTTAAAAAATCACAATAATTGCACTGTCACAGGTCGATGTTTCTAAAAAATAAAAAATGAACACCGGTGTGTGTCAGTTATTGTACACTGGTGCGTTTGTATGATAAAGTGCACTAGTACGTTTCTACAACCTATGGGCACTGCACAAATACCAATACCAATTATAACTCTCGGTGTGTTTGTTCGATACTGTGCACCGGTGCGTTTATGTGAGATTTCTCACCAGTTCATTTGTATGACCTATGGGCACCACAAAAATACCAAAACGAATTAGAATAATAAATGTGTTTGTGTGATACTGTGCACTGGTGCGTTTCTATAATACTATGAACTAGTGTGTTGATACGACCTACAGGAACCGCACAAATCCCATTACCAATTAGAACGACCTAGTGCGTTGTATCACCTACAGTGCCCCCGGTGTAGTATTAGACCTTTACGACCCAGTGCATGCACCCTCGACCGCCCTGACTTGACCATTTGGATGACATGCACCGGTGCATTGACACCTGAATAGCGCACCGATGAAAAAAAATCTGTAATAACCTTCGACCACCCAATTTTTTTAGTTGTGTTGAAATTCCGTTAGAAGCTCCACCAAAACCTCCGTTACTGAAAATGGATGTTGTATAAAATGTTTTTTTGACAATTTTGGTCAATTTTATAACACTAAAAACCTCCTTTATAGCCTCCACTAGAGGGTCTTTTCCTTGTAGTGTCTGTTGGGATACTAGGGATATCTCTCTTATCCGCAAGAGGGATTTATTTGCATAACACTATCAATCCTCTCATACCAATCCCTTGGGGCTTGCTTCAACCCATCAAGGGATTTCTTCAACCTACATATGTGTGTCCTTCGATCTTGTAGTTCAAAACCCTAAGTTTGTTCCAAATATACTTCATCCTTAAGCGAGCAATGCAACAAATCAATCCTAACATCCATTTGATGTAGGCTCCATCTTTTAGAGGAAACAAGAGAAATAAAAGATCAAATAGTGGTATATCAAGCAACTGGTGAAAATATATCGTCATTGTCCACTCCTTCCTTTTGAGAGAAGCCTCGAGCAACAAACCTAGCCTTATATTTTTCAGCACTCCCATTAGCTCCATGTTTAATTTTGCATAGCCTTTTTGGGGTGACTACAAAATTTCCCTTGGGTCTAGGAACTATATCCTAGAAATCATTCTTAATTGTTGATTCATACTCCTCATTCATCGCATCCTTACATACTTGGTGTTTTACGGCTTCTTTGAACGTACATGTCTTAGATTGAACAATAGTACTCATTACAACTAAGTACCCTTGATACCGATTCAACTTACTTTCATGGAATGTACCATTTTGAAAATTTTGTCTTTCAACATATTTGAGAGTATCTTTAGGCCACAAAGGTATTTTTCTTGAGGTATGGGGATCACTGGGAGGTGGATTAATGGAATCCATCAGGTTTTCAACATCAGGCATTGGCTCATCTATTAGATGTTCATCCTTCTTCCCTACAACATCATCATTGTCCTTCGTTAGGATACAGAGTTATTTGGATTTCCCAAGGGTAGTATCTCACCGAAAATGACATCATGGCTCATTTCCACTTCTCTTTTACTAGGCACATAGATTCTATATGCCTTTAAATTTTCACTCTAGCCCAAAAATGTACCTTTCTTCACAAATGCTTCCAACTTGTTTCTTTTCTCTTTAGGAACATGAAATTTCAAGGGACAACCAAATATTCTAAAATGAGAAACATCAGGTTTCTTACTGATGAAAAATTATTTGGGTGTCTTGAAATCTAATGCTTGATGCAAACTCTTATTTTGAACATATATGGTAGTTTTGGAAACTTCTCCCCATAAGAACTTCGATAGGCTTTGGTAATGGATCATGGCATGGTTGGCTTCTATGATTTTTCAATTATTCCTTTCAACAACTCCACTTTTTTTAGGAGTATATGGAGTGATGGGCTCCCTCTTAATTCTAGCCTCTCTACAAATGTCATTAAATTCATTTGATTCATATTTGGTTCCATTTTCAGTCCTCAATATTTTGATATTATTCCCTAATTGATTTTATACCAAGGATTTTAAATAAAGAAACAATTTGAACACTTTGTCCTTATTCTTCAAGAAGTAGATCCAAATTTTGTGAGAGAAGTCATCCAAAAAATTTCATAATATAAGTACCATCCTTATGATGTTCAAGGAAACATCCCAGATAGATCAGAATGGACCAATTGAAGAATGTCGATAGTTTGAATTTCACTTGAACGGAATGGCCCCCTTGTAAGTTTCCCAGCTTCACAACCCCGATAAATTCCTTCATGATTCATTTTTAACTCATGAATACCTACGAAATTATTCCTTATCCTAAGTAAGGCTTTCTAATGAAGGTGAGAAAATCTCCAGTGCCATAATTTAGATTGAGGAGAAGCAACGCAAGTCAAATCTACCAAATGCCTTCCTCCAACTTGACAGAGACCTTCAACCCTAAATCCAAGTGTAAATCCATCTTTATGGTTTCTTTTCCAAATACATACCTTTCCATCAATCAATGATAACTTGAATCCTTTATCTCCCATTGCAGAAATAGACTCCAGGTTCTTCTTCAAATCGGGTACATAAAATAATTCTTGTAGATGGATGGTTTTCCTTAACTGAAGTGAAGAGTGACAATACCTATCCATTTCACGGGGTAGGTGGAATTATCTCCAAGTATGATATAAAAGTTAGTCTTCTATTCAATCAAATTTGAGATGACCTCTTTGAACCTAGTGAAGTGCATTGAGGCTCCACTATCAGTAAACCAATGATCCAAAGTATCCATAGGAGAGGCAGTAGATAGAGCAAAAATAAGATTAAAATCCTTTTATTTTTCTACAACGTTACTTTCCTCGTACCTAGAGTTTCTTGTCCTTCTCAGAGGTTGACCATTTCCATATCGAGCAGTGGGAGAGTTTCTCTTCCTTATATTATTGAACATGTTGTTCCTTTGTTTTCCATTTCCTTTGAAATTTTTGTGGTTGTTTTTGTGGTTCTCATCATCCTGAGGAGTATCCTTCTTATGTGGACATTACCTAGCATAATGGCCAAAA
Source organism: Pinus albicaulis (assembly GCA_034641835.2). Lineage (NCBI taxonomy): Eukaryota > Viridiplantae > Streptophyta > Pinopsida > Pinales > Pinaceae > Pinus > Pinus albicaulis. The sequence goes on from CM076581.1 coordinate 1,259,393,624, forward strand.
TTGATGCATTTGTAGCACCTGCCTTTCCTTCCTTTTTTGAATGCATGCTTGAACCCTTGATCTTATATATTTTGACTAGCATTGTTCTTCCTCTTTGCATGAGTGTGTACATATGTAGGTTCATTTCAATTTTAAGGTTTGTCTCTCTCCATCATCCTCATCTCTTCTTGAATTCATATAGATAACAGTTCATTGAAATTAGGAATCCTATCATTGTTGAGAATGGTGGTGTTAAACACATCCCATGCTATTGTAAGACCTCCAAGAGTGATGAGAGTGATCTCCCTGTCAGTAACAGATTCTCAAATAGATAAAATATCATTCTTTATTTCGGTAATCCTCATGAAGTAGGATAGGATAGAATACCCTCTATCCATGTTGATGTCCTTCAACTTGTTCTTGATATAGAGGATTTGATTTGCATTGTTTAATTTGAACATCCCGATAACCTTATCATACATCTCCTTAGATGTTCCAAAATTAGAAATATAGGAAACCAAATTCTTTTGCATGGATTCAATGATAATTATTTTAGCTTTGACCTCACATTTCTTGTAATTTGTCTTTGCAGTAGAAGGTGCATTTTAAGGAGGCTCCACCACTCTTCCCTACACATATTCCATAACATCATGCTCTTCAAAAGTGAAGTCCAAAGTCATCTTCCATGAATGATAGTTATATTTTCATTTGAGCTTATCCTAGGATTTGAATTAAGATGTAGTAGCCATTGAAGCTAGATAAATATTCTTGTCTAACAACTCTCTCTTAGTGATTTATTTTTTCTCTATTGCTTGGGATTTTTCTTCACCTATTATATGATACCATTTTAATTCTAGATAACAATGGTATGTTCTGTGTTTAGCACAATTACTTCAATGTTTCTTTAGCATCCAAATGACGATTTCCAATATATATTTCTAATAATAATGACATTAACCATTAATCACATTGACAGTAAAACTAGATAGAACATGAAACAAAATGCAGAAGCCAAGCCAAGATAAGAAGACACAAGATTTGGTGGATGCCAGGGAAAAACCTCAATGTGGGGAAAACCCTTTAATCAATTATTCTTACTATTATATCAAAATGTTTAGTAGAGAGAGAGAGAGTACAAAACTCAAATTGACTTTCCAAATTCAAAGTGAAAAAAACCAAGTCAATTTATGCAGTCAACTGTAGTCAAAACTTAGCCCTAACTAGAAATTCAAATATGGTCAATGCAGCAATCAAACTCCTCCTTTGAAGCTTAGCCAAAGGAAGTCAAACTCAACCTCCAGCAGCAGTCAAAGTTAGCCTAAAATAGTCACAAAATATGTTGTCAAACTTGGTCAACATGAATTCAACCCTATGGTCAGACAGGCCTGCGGTCAATGTAGGTCAAACAACCCAAAAAATATCTATTTTTTTGCAAGTAAATGTGGTCTCTTCAAACATAAATATTCCTACAAAGATCATAGTCAAAACTAGTCAAATAACCCCTAGTCAACACTAGTCAAACTTGGTCAACTCCTAAGATTTTTGGCCCTGCAATTATGTCTAGGAATTTATCCTTCTTATGCCACACATGCGTGAGAGAGATAATTTCAAATGTTGTACGAACCAATTAGAGAAGGAAAGAGAAGAATGTGTGAGTGATGATGATGCCAAATGAAGTGAGAGGTGACTTGTATTTATACAAGTTGTTGAGGGTGAAGAGTCATGTACATTGGGCTTCATAAGCCTACTTGATGATATGGTTGACCTGAAAAATTTATATATGTGGGCATAAATTAAAAAAAAAACTTTGTCTTGTCCAACTTGTTTGATATTTATATCAATTTTGGTCCTCTCGAAAAGAGGAATTTAATGCAATCATCATCTCCATCAAATGAGTTGTCCCAAGGTGGAATTTGGCCCTAGTTGCAAATTTTAACAGACCTAATACACATGTCTGATCCAATTAGTAGGTTATAGGAGTGATTCAAGAATTTATTTTGGGCTACAGGTTCTATCTAATTAGGCCTAGATATTAAACTGGTTGCAGAAAAATTTTAGTTTCCCGAGAGTTGGTAAATTTAGCAAAAACCTTGCCCTATTCTAGTGTAGCTATTGGTATTACTCCATAGAAATTATGGAGACCTCTCACTCTTATACTCAACCATGTACAATATTTACAGTTACTCCACTTACCCATTTATTTTAACATTTTTATTCCCAATGCTTATGATAGGCAAGCCTTGGTACATCTTGAATCTAGCCAACCACCGTAATGTAATACTTAGGCGTAAATTAATTTACGTGTAGAACGAGAACTGGCCAGTTTTGTTTTTTTAACTATGGTCTATGTATTTGAAATAAACCATTCCTTAATAGTTCAATTAACTGGTCACCACAATTATATATCAATATATATTTATCAACCAGTCCTTTCACATTTCACTTGTCACTATCACAGTTTCTTTTAAAAATTACACCATTTTGTTATATCATTCATCTACACAAAAATAAACATTTATATTATAACAAATGACAAAAAACACTTATTTATGGAAATCAATCAAGTAAATATACTTATCTGTTCAACTTATACCACCAAGAAATACACAAGGAATAAATTTCACTCCTCTCGGTCAATGAGAATGGTAATCTTTACCAGTTCTTCCCCTGTACCAGTTTCATTTCTAGAACAGTTTTTAATAGTGACCTAACCTGGTCTTTCCTATGGAATCAAGACTATATAAGTCCAACCCAAGAACTCACAGACTCCAGAAGCTCGACATAGGGATTCCACTAGCTCCAACCAACTCAAGAAATACCCTCACTAACAATGTCATGCTTTCCCTTAACATTATCCTGTTCATGGGAATAATTTCTTCGTCTCCTGCCCTTTTTTCTTATGTTCCCAACTGAGATAATTTATCTCTAGGGATGGGAGCACCCGTCCTCTAAATGTCTAGTAAATAAAATTACAAGTAGTGACATTTTCCTGTAATTCCCTTGGCTGTCATAACCAACTCATTTATGAAAGTAGAGTAAATTTAAAACATTTAAATTTTATCACTAGGCTTTATATTTAGCCCATAGTCTTATCAAGTCATAAAAGTAAATTAAATATTTACTTTTCACTGAGGGGTGTTACACAATTAGTATATATATTGAATTGACTAAATAAAAAGAAATTTCATATTAAATGTATTATGGTTGTTTAGATTATGGTATTGGTCTTTGGTATTGTAATAAAGCCTATTTGCAACATAAAAATATCTATGGTAAAGTTGAGGTTGTATATATGTTTAACTCATATATTAATTTTTTCAAAAATTGTTTTTTTGTTGTTTCCACCATGAGGGTTTTGAACCCTAAATCTCATGGTTGAGATGCATCATTAGCGAATAATAATAATAATAATAATAATAATAATAATAATAATAATAATAATAATAATAATAACTCATAATTTAGTAATTTTTTTTTATGATTTTCATGATATTAGCAAAGTGACATGTCTTGAGCATTATCATAAAATGATGCATATTAAGGTTTTGTGACCAATTAATTTATTGGAAATGTGCTAATCATCAATAACAATTAATACTTGTCAGAACTAATAATATTGAAATATAAAAGTGATAAGTGCTCTTCAATATATATAGCTCCGCTAATAATCAATAACAATTAATACTTGTCAAACTAATAATATTGCAATAAAAATGTAATACGTGCTCTTCAATATATCTAGCTAAATTAATAAACGAAATAGTCATTTTCCTTTATCTTTTCTTTTCTTAATTTTGTTTAAATCTAAATAGACTTTTTTAAAGATAACATGTTAAAATTATTTAATTTTCAAAGATAAAAATTTCTATGAGTTAAAAATTACATTTTAAATAATAAAAAATTAAAATTTCTTGCCAAGCTAAAATATTTTCTCAACTAATTAAACTAAACCTATATATAAAATAAAATAAATTAAAAAATTCATTTAAAAACAATAAAAAATATTAAAAATTGAATAATTGAATAATAAAAACTGATTAATAATAAAATGGTACTCTCAACCTCTTTATGAGTTTATTTCGAAATAGGTTTCATAATGGAATGATTAAATTTCTTAATGAGATTACTTGATAATTTAAATTTACATTTAAATTTAATGAGGATTTGTGATATGATAATTGTTTTGAAGAAAAAAAATCAAAATACTAAAGTTAAGTTACGTAATTATAAATTATTTAGTTACTAATTATCAATCATTTAAAGTAATTTTTAGTTGTGATCAATATAAAGGAGAAAATCAATATTATTAAAATAAAAATAAGTTTAATAGTTTTTAAAACAATAAATGAAATACTAGCTTATATATTTTTAGTTTTAAGAGAGTTAAAGATAGAAAACAACTCATTTTAAAGTGTAATAAATAAATTTAATTAAAATTATAATTCAAAACAATTTTCATAACACCAATGATTTTAATTATTTTAATTTTTGTAATTATGTTATTTTAGAACACTTTTTAATAATGTTTTTTTTTCACATAATACAATTACAATTTTTTTCTTAAAACATTTTATCATTTTTACTCTCAAACAATTATAAATTTAATAAGTATTAGTCATTATTATCATATTTAATATAAAAATGATTTTTACGATAAAACAATTCTAAATTTAATATAAAAATGATTTTTACGATAAAACAATTCTAAATTTAGTAACCATTAGTCATTATTATCATTTTAATATACAGAAATTCATTAATTATAAAAATATATTGATTTCATGGTGTGTTTTTTTTTTTATAAAGAAACGGATAGAGTGTTATATTAAATTCTGGCCTAAATGCCTCAAATCTGCTTACAAAATGTTTGGCAGTGCCCAGATTTCTCCCTGACCAGAACCAAAGTGGCTTTTTCCTTGCTACGCCAGAGGTTTTTACATACTATTCTTTGATCAACCGCCTCTATCTTCCCCAATTTGAAAGTGCAGACAAACTGCTCCAATAAAAGGCAGTAAAACATTTTAATCAGACAGTTAAGGGATGGGCTCCCAACCTTCTTCTCCATCTCTGAGTACGACTTCGAGGGGGAGAAGAACAACATTATTAGCTTCAATATCAGCTTCTTTGTCGTTATCTCTATTGACATGGTAGAATTTCAAGATCCGGAAAGTTTTTGATATGATTCTTATTTTGTTTATCAACCTGGATAGTCTTAAGTCAGTAGGGGAAGAGTTGTCTACAATGGATTGAATGATAGATTGAGATTCGCCCATCACAATTGCATCATTGATACCAAGAAGTTTAAGTTGCTTGAGTCCTTGGAGAAGGGCCAGGTCTTCAGCTTGGATGCTGGTATTGAAACCCACTCCCCAGGCATATCTAAGATTTATTCTGCTGTCAGCATTTTTAACCACTCCTCCTGCTCCTGATCTACCCAGATTACCTTTTGCTGCCCCGTCAAAGAAGAGGATATTATGCGCCAGCTTTGTGCAGAATGCCAAGAATTTAGATGCATTACATCGGATTTACCAATCTTTAAGCACAGCGGGAGGCCTGGCGATCACGCTGAAGTGGAGGTCGAGATTAGTGCTCCAAGCCACATCTTGAGCACACAGATCTTCCCCATCGAGTTGATCTCCAATGCAGTCCTTTAACTGGTTTTTTATTTTTAACCAGACTATCTTGTAATAACTCTTCTTATCTCTGAAGATCCTTTGATTTCTTTCCAGCCATGTTTGCCAACAAATTAATTTGGGAAGAACGCGCCAGAAAGCTTTGATGTGAACGTTCTGAGTGTTGCCTCCAGGATACGAACTCATCCAATTCAAAAACAAATCTGGAATGTGATTAGGGAGATCGAAAGAAGAATTCCAAGGGCCTACGGCCTCTTTCCAAATATCAGTAACAAATTTACACTTGAGCATCATGTGCGCAGCTGTTTCTACGTTTTTTCCACACATCATACATCGGGAGGGGCCAAGATAGCCTCTTTTCTGAAGTCTATCATCAGTCAATATTCTCTGATGACAAAGGAGCCCGTAAAAGGAGTCGATTTTAGGAATTGAAGGCTGGGACCAAATCCCTTTCCAAGGTTTCGGATTAGGAGGAACATGAGGATGCGACAAAAGCTGCCAATACCCCTGCGAGACTGTATAACGCCCAGGGGTCAACCCCCAGCCACGGGTATCAGTTTTCCTACTGTGCAAAGGAGCCTTGCCATTTAAGAATGCCAAGAAGATTTCGAATTCCTTGGAAAGAACGTGGGGCACCTCGATCTTTATCCAACTATGCCAATCTCCATTCTCCCAATTAGAAATATCCCATAGAGTACTGAAACCTTCTCTGGACATCCAGTCTTTCAACAAAGCCAAGGAACGGTCTTCAGCTAGAGGGTCACAGCCCATAATACGGTCCTCCCATATTCTAATCCGCTTGCCATTTCCAGGGATCCAATGCGCATGCTGGCTAATTAAGGAGGATGACTTTGCACAGAGCTTGTGGATCATCAAACTAGAGATTTCTATGGGATTGTCTAGGCACCGTTTCCTCTGCCCACGAAAATATTTTTTCCATAAGGCTAGCTGAGCCCAACCCGGATTTGGGGCTATAATCCTCCAAAGCAGTTTTGCGCCCAACGCTATGTTTTGAGTGCAAAAAATCTTGAAACACAAACCACCCTCCAATCTGGGCATGGAGATTTTGTCCCAGCTAATTAGAGGGATTTTCTTATCATTTTCTTTCCCACCTTTCCAAAAGAATTTTTTAATGTGGGCCTCCATATCCTTCATTATTCCAGTTGGGGCCAGCATAACAACAAATTGGAAAATAGGGAGGCTACTTAAGACTGCTCTGATGAGAACAGTCTTGCCAGCCAGATTAAGCCAGTTGAAACCCCAGGAGTATATCTTAGATTTAAAATTTTCCAGCAAGGGTAACCATTCTATGTTAACAACAAATTTTTGGAAGATAGGGAGGCCCAAATACTTGAAGGAAGTCCATGATCAGGAGGCAGCGAAATCAAAACAACAGGAAATGGCATGAAGAGTGGTGGTAGGGGTATTCCAGCAGTAGATATGACATTTAATTTTATTGAGACTGCTTCATGAGCCTTCACAATACTCATCGACCACAACTTTAAATATTTTAGCAGAGGGCACATAGGCATCACCCAGCAAGAGGGAATCATCCGTGAATAACGCATGATTTATGTTTTTAACCCCTCTCGCAATGCTCAGTCCCATTATCTCTTGTTCCTGCTGCTTTTTATTCAAAAGGAAGCTAAGGACTGAAGCTTGAAGGACAAAGAGTAGCGGGGATAGAGGAAACCCTTTCCTCAGACGCCGAGATGCTTTAAAGAAGTCAGTGGCGCTCCCATTCACCAATGGGGCTATCCAAGGCTCGCTAATACAAGCCTTAATCCAGTTGATGAATTTGGGGCCAAAACCAAATTTGCGCAGGACATCCATCAAGAAACTATGTCTAACTCTGTAAAAGGCGTTTTCTAAATCTAACTTGACAACCATTCCTTTCTCTTTGCGAGCCAAACTTGAGTGTATCGCCTCTTGAACCAGAATAAATTTATCCACAATTTGTCTTCCCTGAATGAAACCTCCCTGATTTTATGGGATAATGTCTGCAAGAATGATTTTTAATCTGTTGTCAATCTCTTTTGTAATCAACTTGTAGCCTATGTTACATAGGGAGATAGGACGGAACCTGCTGAAGGTGTTGGTGCCTTTCTCCTTGGGGATGAGGGCTAGAAATGCCAAATTGGTGCTTCCCCCAATTTTCTGACTCTCTTGAGATTTCCGTACCATTCTTCATAAGTCTTTCTCCACAATATGCCAACAAGTCTACAGGAATCTGGCTGTAAAACCTTCGAGGCTCGGGGCCTTGTCCAGTTCCATGGCGAAGAGGGTGTTTTTTATTTCATTGTTAGTGATTTGTGCTTCCAAGAAATGATTCTTTCTGTCGGTAATCAAGGAGGGCACCTCATTCACTAGATTAGAAACATGACCCAAGGCCTCCTCTTCGCTATAGAGATTTTTAAAATGGATGAATGTAGCATTTTTTATGCTGCGGATGTCTCTATGCTTGATAGTCTCTACTTTAATTTCTGAGATGGAGTTGAGGCATTTTCGGACTTGGGCTTGCTTTTGGAAGAAGGTTATGTTTCTATCTCCCGCCTTAAGCCAAATAATGTGGGATTTCATTCTCCAATAATCTTCCTGAGCCAAGCTAGCCTTAAGGAGCATATGTTGAAGATCTGCCTCCTTGTCTGGTATTTCTTTAGTGATCTCTACCTTTTCCGTAGCCAGTTGATGTATCTCAAGACATTTCTGAATCTTTTTTCTTTCCACTGCAGGGTTAGGTAAGGTTTTTACCCAAGCTTTAAGTGCTTCTTTGACTCTCCTAAGCTTCTCCTCCCAAACAAAGAAGGCAAAGCCTTTGACTGGGTGCTTCCAGCTTTATTTTACTAGCTGTACGAAGGACTGTTCCTTGATCCAGTGGGGACTAAATTTAAATGGAATGGGACCTTGATCCAAATGGGCCAGCAGATCAAGTTTTATGGGACGATGATCAGAAACACTGCAAGGAAGAATTTTCATTCTAGAATCTAGACCCAGAAGAAGAAAGGAACTTTGAACAAGGAATCTGTCTAACCTTGCAGCTATATGACTCGGACCGAGTCTTTTTTTGGACCAGGTGTACTTACCAAAATAAGGCTTGATGTCTATCATGTCCCATTCTTGAAGCAGATCCTCTACCCATTCTCGCGCCAGGTCCCTTACAATGCTTCCTCCACACTTTTCAGCCAATGCTAAGGTGAGATTCAGATCCCCTACAATGATGGTATTTGCCAACTCTTCAGATTCTGCCATACTTCGAATGGAGTCCTAGTAGGAATTTTTCTCTCCTGCGCTTACAGGGGTGTACACGTTAAACAGGGAGAGAATCATTTATGTTTTCACATGTTGTAGTTTTGTGAACATCCAATGGGTGTTGGTAACTTTTTTGCTCCTTGAGAATTTGCTAGCATTCCAAATAGTGCCCAGGCCTCCTGATGCACCTCGAGCTGAGACTTCTTGACCTTCTCTTTTCTTCCACAGTTTCTTTCCAATATGAAGGAAGGCATTTTCCTCCATTTTATTCTGCTGGATGAGGAGTATATCAGGAGATTCTAATCTTATCAATGTTCTTATAGCTTCTTCTTTTGTTCTGCTCCCCATACCCCTACAATTCTAGGAGATGATCTTCATCACTTGCTTTTTGGATGATGAGCTCCTCTAGAGCTCTGGGAATAATTTCTGGTCGTCTTCGGTGTTCTTGCCAAGAGTTTCTCTAGGGTTGGTTGGCTTCCCTGGAGTTTTTCTTTATAAGTCTCCTGCTCTCTTTTTTCACGAGAATATTTTCGGCCTCTCAATCATCTTCTAGCCAAAGTTTGTGATTCCCCTATTTCGCCTTCTTCTTTTGAGTCCTTTGAACCTTGCACTTCGTCGGTCTCTTCTATGTGTATCTCATTTGATCTATCTGCATTACTTTCAACTTGCTTTGATCCCGAGGGGGACTCTTTTTGGGACGATCCTTCCTTCGACATCTCTGGTTCTTGAGTATCTTCTTTTTCTATGCTTAACTGTGCAAATTTGTTTCCTTGTTCTTCCATTATAGGGGTTTGAATCCCAGGGCCTGCCTGAGGGCCTTTTCCATTTGTATTTCCAGATCTAGGGGGTTTGTGAGCAGTTTTGGTCCTTTTGACCTAGGTCCATCCTTCCTCCTTTCCTTTCTCCACTTCACTATTCTTTGGACATCCTCTAGCAAAATGGCCATAGACATGGCATTTCCGACACTTAAACGAAAGCTGCTCATAGTCCAACATTTAAACATGAGTCCAGCTTCCAACCCTAATCTTTATTGCCTCGGGCAAACCAAACTTCAGATCAACTTCTACACAGATTCTAACACAGTCGTATTGGTCTTTGTTGTTTGCTCGATCAATGAATTTGCCCAATGTGTTTCCGATATGCTTAAGAGAATCTCAATTCCAACAATGTACTGGCAGATTAGGCAGCCTTACCCAAACTGGGACGGCAGTAGGGAGATCAACTGCTAGGTCAAAATCGGGCATCCACTTATTAAGATAAAGCCCCTGAGGGCCCATGAAATAGAGACCATTACGGAAAATTAGATCCTTGTCCTCCTTGTCCGAGAATTCAAACAGAAAGAATTCCTTCCCAAGAAAGTACGAGGTGACTTTATTTATAATCAGCGGAGCCCAATTCCTAGCGACCTAGCTCTCTGTGGTTTTGGGGGAGGGCCAGAGCCCTGTGAACTGCCCAACCAAAGCACGCTCAGCCAAAGAAAGGGCGACCTAGATCGGACCCTCCGGAGGGAGCAAAATCTCGGGGATTTCATCCAACTGCTTCACAAACTTTGTTGCCTCAGATGCTCTCTTCTTTGGCAGGGACTCCAGAAGTTTGAGAAAGGCCTCATTTTCAGAGGGGGCGGGCATAGGAGGAAACTCCATTGTAGGAACAGCTCCTTCGCTCACTCAAAGCGGTCACACCCAACACCCAACGATCAATCCATATCCCCACTAGCCCACACAAAAGCAAAGCATAGACTATTGGGGAATCCTTACAAAACCAAGGAGTCAGGGACAGAGGGCCTGAGCGCCGCGTAGAAGGCTTGTGCGCCACGCAGGAGCAATGTGCCACGCCCGGACAAAAGAAACACTGGGAGGCCGACTCAACGCGTCGCGCCAACCCAATGCGCCGCAAACCCCATCTAAGCGCCACACAGATCAGCATCGGAGATGAAGAGACCAAACAGCCCCTCCCAAGTAGCCCAAGGGTCGAGACCGCCACCACAAGCGTAGAGGAGTTGCAAAGTGATGGCTAGGTCAAGTGCTACAAAACTGGGGACTATTGTTATTATCGTTCCCCATATTGTTATTATCGTTCCCCATAAACGCCCACTCATATTGATTTCATGGTGTTACAAAACTAGCATATTTTTATTATTACTAATTTTTTTATTTTAAATATAAAGAATATATAAAGAATATGAATTGAGTTAATAAATAGATAAATTTATGTTTTTTATTTTTATTTTTATATTTTGAAATGTAAAATTTAATATATATTTTTACAATGCGTAGCATACAAGGATTTTGAATATTTCAATGTTAAATTGAAGAATTTAATTATTTATCAATAATAAATTTAAAATTAAAAAAAAATACATTAATATTTAAAGAAAAATAATTGAGATTAAAATATTTATATAATTTATTATATATTATAAAAAAATTAATAAAATACAAAGATTAAAAGTTATAATAATTATAATTATCTAAGTATGAGGGGTTTCCGTAGTGTAATATATTAAATATCATTTTTGAGATTCAACTGCATTAAGTAAGTCATTCATCTATGATCATTTCCATGAGAGGTAGTTAAGTCATTCATCTATGATGATTTCGATGAGAGGTAGTTATTAGATATAATTTTTGGGATTTAAGTGTGTTAAGTAGGTCATTCATCTATGACCATTTCCATGAGGGGTAGTTGTAACTGACTAATTTCTCATGATTTTTTTTTTAATATTCCACTTAGCACTCATTACATCGGGTGATGCTCACAAGGGTGAAGAAGTGGGATTGAAAGTGTTGAAATGAATCACATAGTGTCAATCATCACTTAGGTGAAGAAGTGGGATTGAAAGTGGTGAAATGAATCACATAGTGTCAATCATCACTTCTAGGGCTTGCACCCGGTGAACAGGACTTCCTAGGAGGTCACCCATCCGAGAACTCCTCTGGCTCAAGCACACTTAACTGTGGAGTTTTTCCTCACAATCAAGCCCACTTAGATTTCTACTCCATTTTCAAAATTGTAGAAAGTATTGTGCCTCATGAACCATTCAAATAGAGATCCCTTTACTCTTTTTATTAGATAGTGCTAGGTGGACTATTCAAAAAATAATGAGAAATTAGTCACTTACGACTACCTCTGAAGGAAATGGTCATAGATGAATGACTTACTTGATGCACTGAGTTGAATCCAAAAAATGATATATACTATATTGCACTGCGGAAACCCCTCATACTTAAATACAAAGATTAAAAGGAGGTCTACTCGAATGGTTCATGAGGCATAATACTTGTTAAGGTTTTTCAAATGGTGTAGCAAGCTAAGTTGGCTTGATTGTGGGGGAAAAACTCCACAGTTAAGCGTGCTTGATCCATAGGAGTTTTGGGATGGGTGACCTCCCAAGAAGTCCTGGTTGCTATGTGTAAGCCCCAGAAGTGATGATTGACACTATGTGATTTATTTCACTAGTTTGAATCCCACTTCTTCAGCCCTATGAACATCACCCGATGTAATGAGTGCTAACTGGACTATTCAAAAATTCATGAGAAATTAGTCAGTTATGACTACCTCTCATGGAAATGGTCATAGATGAATAACTTACTTAACGCAGTTGAATTCCAAAAATGATATCTAATATAACTATCCAATTTTAATTTTATATATTTAATTAATATCATTTATATTTCAAATTAAATAAATTTTAAAACTAAATGTTTATATCGTTAATTTCCATCATCAAATGAAATTAAAATGGTAAATTTTAACCTATTACCATAGTTTATTAATTCTTAACAATATTTATATAATTTAATATATATTATAATAATTTTTAAAAAAAAATTAAAAATATATGAAAATTACAAATATCAAAATTTGATTTCGAATATTTATTTAATTTTAAAACAATTCATATTTAAAATTAAATAATTTTTTATTTTTGAAAATTAGTTATGATTTCTAATATCAAATGAAATTGAAATGGTAAATTTTAACCAATTATCAAATTTTATTAATTATTTTTTAAGATAAATTTATTACTATATATATTAAATTATTAAAGTATTTTTAATATTAAATATATTTGAATATTTATATAATTTTCATTTCAATATATATTCAAAATCTTCAAAATCATCTAATTTATATGGATGTTTTTGAAAAATTCAAAATCTTAATTAGTTTATAATAATTATTTTTTTGGTAACCTTGGTAGGACCTTTCTTTTCATTTTCTTGCAAAAACAGGCAGGTTACATCCAAATGCTAAATGGTTAGGTGGCCTCAACCTACTCGGAGGGAAACCAGGTTTGTTGACCACCCGACGACATGATAATCCATCTAAAAATGAAATATAATAAGTATCTCCAGCCATGTTAAAAAATTTGGATTATCCTTATGCTGCCTAACATCTAGATATCTATAAACATACTGAAAGTACTCAAAACAATTGTATGCAAAGAAGAATCACAAACATGAGACTTACCAATTTTACCAGTGAAAAGGCGGAGAACTTGCATCCTAATAGTGTTGTTGCCACCTTCCATAATGGAATTCATTGCGATCATGCATGATGCCACCACTCCATGTGCCTTGTGCATGTGGAGGGTGGTGGAGGATCACTTTGGGATCTGCATAACATCCATCAAAGGGTGGCATGACTAGAACCTTCCAATTTGCATCCCAAGGGGATGTGGTTCTGTGTCTTGGTTAGATTGCTAAATTTCCATAATTTATTTCTCCAGGATTGTATTTAGGGGATTCAAATTGATCTCCAAGGGTTGGGGTTGCCAATCCATCTCTATGGATCTTCCCGCATGAGAGCAGCCCTAATTCACCAGAAAATATGCAAATTTGTTTCCTTCTCTCTGCACATGGGAAGTAAGGACATAATAAAAGTTCAGAAGGAGCTCGCCTACTTACTGCATTAATTGAGAAAAACACCATCTATGGTTGAGCTTCTCCCATATTTCTCCCTGATTCAACATTTTGGTGATTTCTATCACCAGTTTTGAATCTCCTTCAATCACTAGCCTTCTTGTATCCAATTCTAATTTTTTTTGGGAGGCCTTGTTTGAAAACATTAAATTTTGACTCATTATTGGTTGCAAAACCATAATTTACTCCAAAAATCAGTCTCATCCTCTTATGCGAATCCCAAAAGAGACCTCCAAAACTAGATATCCCCAGATTTCCTTTAGGTGCACCATCAAAGCTTAATTCAATAAACTCTTCCAGAGTACTAGAGAATTGTTGAGGTGACACAAAAGGGTAAAATAAATTTTTCCACAATATTGGGAAATCATAGTTGGGGTCAGATTTAACAGAGTTAAAATTCTAGCTTCATGAGGAGAAACTTGCGAATCATGCGGATGCCATTTCTCTGCCAATATTTTTTTTCTAATATTTTGTGTTATGCCTTTCCATACAACCTTTAGGGGTTTGTGGCAACCTTTAAATATCCTGTTGTTTTGTTCCTTCCGAATATCCCAAAGTAAGAATCCCAGAGCTAGTGCCTAAGCACGATTGAGCACTAGGATTGAGAATATACCCTTACACTATAAGAGTAGGGTTTATTTGATGCTCCGGTGATATCTATCTAGGTGGACAAAAATCAGATGCCTAGCTGTCTGCATTGATGATATGCAAAAGAAAAAGAGTCGAAGAGGTGCTCCAAGTACTCATTATGTTGAGCACATAAAAAACAGAATGATGGACCATGAATTCCACATTTTTGAAGCCGATCTCAAGTGAGGATCCTCCCTTTACAAACCAACCATAAGAAGTAAGCTATTTTCAGCTAGAATCTGCCTGACCATATATTCTTCCCTAATTTTTTGTGTTGATTCCGATGTTTCTCCATTCAAATATTATATGCTTCTTTAATGTTGAAGATGCCACAGGTAGAGTAGCACAATCTGAGAATTTCATTTCCATCGAATCTTGTGATTTTCCGTGATTTTAATTCTTTGTACAATTATTTCCATTGTTACGAAATTGGAGGATTGGGCCGATCCTAATTTCCCTTCCATTTCCTCCATCGTGAAGACACTAAAGAGGGATTCCTGAATTGATCCATTGTAGGACAGTTCTGACAGGTTATATAAAGAAATAGCTCACCTAGGTCTTGCTGACTAAAAAAATTCTCTCTCTACTGCCATTAATCTTTCCATAAGAGTGTCGTTTTGCCATCTCTACATTCCTAGAAAAAGTTTGGGATATTAGGTCTATGTTTTCTGCTACTAGGTTCCATATTGAGAACCCCTTGGGATGATCCTGGTATCAGATAATGTCCTCTATCTGTAACGACATACCATATATTTCGGTCCATATTTTTTTCCATAGGTCATGAACACCCCTAACCCATTGCCACCATAATTTAGCACCCATGACTTGATTCTATGTGAACGGGTTTGTGAGAATTAAACCCCCAGCCATCTTGGACTTTGTGAGATTGGTCCAAGAAACTAATGCCCGTTTCTTCAATTTTTTTGCTCCACCCCATAATTTTTTTTTAAATATGTGTACCATAGTGGTATAAGAATTTTTAGGAGCAACCATCCCTAAGAGTTGGTAGAGAGAGATCGACTGAAGAATTTACTTTAGGAGGAAAATCCTACCTACTAGATTGAGCAATTTGAAAGCCCAACTACTACGTTTCTTCTGAATACTTTTAAGAAGGCCTTTCCAACATTAAGTATTTAAGGATTTCAACCATAGGCCTACCCAAATATTTGATAGGAAATGAACCTATCCCAAATTCAAGCACCCTGGCAAGGAAGGATTGAATATTCAGAGGGGCATTGAAGAAAAAGATACTAGATTTCTCATTGTTGACCTGAGTGCCTGAGGCTGTCATAAAAATATTGCAATATATATTTTATATTTATCACTTCCCACAACGAAACTTGACAAAATAACATAATTTCATCCACAAATTGTTGGTGGGTAATGGGAAGATCATTACCCCAAGGACGCATGCCTTTGATTTGGGACGACTGAACCACCAATCACAGATATCTACCTAGACCTTCAACTGCTAGAATGAGGAGAAAAGGAGAGATCAGGTCTCCTTGTCTCAAGACACGGGAAGGGCTGAAATTTTGAGAGGGAGAACCATTTAGCAAAATTGAAAAAGTAGGGTCGAGATAAGGGAAAATATCTAGCTCAACCAATGTTGGTAAAAACAAAAAGATTTAAGAATACTGATAAGGTAGGTACAAATTAGCCGATCATAGGCTTTAGATAGGTCTATCTTGATCATCAATCTAGATTTATACTATTTCAAGGAATGGAAAATTTATTGGGAGGTAATGATACCATCTAGGATTTGACAACATTCCACAAAACCGGTTTTTTCAGGAGAGATAAGACTATGGAGGAGAGGCTTGCGACGCTTGACAATAACCATGGATATGATATTGTAAATGACATTACACAAGGAAATAGGTCAGAAGCCTTGAGGGTCTTCAAATTTAGAGTTTTTATGAATTAAATAAATTAATGTGGAGTTGAGACTGGGAATTACCTTCTGATTTTGGTGGGATTCCTCAACCACCTCTGGTATATCTTCCCAAATGAATTTCCAAGTAGTCTGGTAGAATTGTATGATGAATCCATATGAACTCGATGTTTTTTTAGCCATCCCATTGACAACATCCTCTATATCCTCCAAGGTAACCACTCGCATGAGGGCCAAATTATGATATCTGGAAATGAGGTGTTGAATGTGCCAGGTTATTCTTTGAATAACTTCTGATCTATCCTTGGGGGGGTTCAGATAAAAGAGAATGGAAATGATTCACCACCAAGTTTTCCATTTCTTCATGATGAAATAATATATTCCCCAAACCATCCTTGAGGGATAATATTCTTTTGTGCTGTTGATGTTGGATCATAGATTTGTTGAAAAACCGAGTATTTAACTCACCTTCCCTAAGCCATTATATCCTGGATTTATTCTTCCATAGAATTTCTTCTTGTTTTATTCTCTCCTCTGGAGGGTTTATCAATCATCCTTCTTCCACCATTGTGCTTGCATATCTACCTTCATTAATTATTTTTTGTTGTATTTATTTCATTATGTATCGAAGTTGTTTATGATATTTCATAATGTTACCAAACTCTTCATGGTTCCACCGCTTGATCTAAGTTTTAAGGTCTTTTAACTTTAGCTAAAAAATTTGCATGTGGTTCCTGCCTTGAACTATACTCCCTTTCCCCTAGCTTTCCACTTTTTGCATAAATGAGGGGTCCCTTAGCCAAGAAGATTTGAATAAAAAAGGGTGATTTTTGGGGCTGTTTTCAAATTGATGTCCAGCCTGATTAGCCAATGTTACAATCCCATTTAAGGGAGAATGGTGGCTTTAAGAAATTTATCCCTACTAATTACTTGTTCAGACACCAATAATATATCAAGGCATGAAGCTACCTGATGTGGGCCTCCATGCTAGTTTTTCTAGGTATACACTCCATCATTTGTTAGCATATCCACTAAATGCATCTCCTCAATTGTGTCTCGAACACTTCCATATCTTCATCCATGTGGCACAAACCACCCTTATTTTCTGCCAATGATGTGATCATATTGAAATCACTTCCTAGAATCCAAAACTCCTCTGAGTTGACTCTTCTGAGTTTTCCTATATTCTGGAGCAAAACCCCTTTTTATCCTAGAATATTAGGTCCATATACCCCTATTAGAAGATCCCTACCACAAGTACCAATGTGTCAGAATTTTCCTAAGAGAATTCAAGGCTAGATAACCCAATATTCAAATATAATATTTCTAGGGTTTCATAAGATAGCAAACCCTCCTGCACTCCATTTGTAATCCTAGGCTACCACCTCATACTGGGGTTTGGAACTCCCGACCATGTCCTTTATTATATTGTCCTTTTTTTTTTCTTGGAGAATCATAATTCTTGGTTTGTCTCTTTAAGATGGTCTTTCAAGCACCATTGCCTTCCTCTACTGTTGAGGCCTCTCACATTCTAGGACATAATAATCATTAGGAAGGATTATTAATTTGGTGGAAAACTAATGATAGTGGCACCACCCTTTCCGAGTTTACTAGAATATCACCCACAATCTGCATGGTTTCTTGCAAATTATTTTGAACCCTCTTCTTGCATCCTTTTTTAGATACACTCGGATCTAGACCTTGGCTTGGCTGAGAGCCTAGGTGATCTAGTTGGTCCAGAGATTGTGAGCCTTTTTTAGCTTGATATTGTTGAAAATTTTCCTTATATAATTTATTATTATCTTTAGGGATGAATATTTCATCTAGATGTCATGATTCGTTCAACAATATTTTCATGATTTGTTCTTTTGTACTGAGATCCTCCTTCATTCCATCAATCTCAATATTGACTTGATCCTTATTTTGAGTCTATACTTCGTTTTCCTCTAGTTCTGCCTCATATTTCCTCGTAGTTTTTTTTCCACCCTTTGGAGGAGCTATAGGGTTTTCTTTTCTAGCTAGATCTCGAGCCTCATTGAGGTTCTTTCCTTCCTTCGTCAATATTTAATAGTGATTTATGTTGGTGGGAGCCTTTCTTGGTTGTTTTGGAGCAGTAGCAAGGGGGGTTCATGTATTATTATTATTATTATTATTATTCACTTCCTAGAGTCCATTTCAATCTTCCCAGGGTTTGGTTATATATTTATCATTCTAGGACTCCACTGATTCAAATTGATTGAGAGGGAATTCCTTGGAAAAATGGTCATATTCATGGTATCTTCTGTAGAGAAATGGAATATGCTCGTAATCTAGTGGTTTTTTCCATACCTCATCTTGATACTCTATCTCAGTGAATTTCGGGAGGGGCTCAGTTATATTCATAAACACAAAGATCTGGGCATATGAAGTATGCCTTCTTTGCCTTATTGAATTAGCTACCTTAACAAAAATTCCAACATAGTTTCCAATTCCTTCTAATATTTTTGCATCCCAGAAATCCATAGGAAGGGAAAATAGTTTAACCCATATCGTGGTAACCATGAATTTCTCCTGATCTGGGTTATAGCATTCTTCCCAATCGCACATGAAGAGTCCCAAAAGTTGTAGAAGAAGTAGGGTCCATTTTCAAAAGTCCTCTGTTTTTCCTCTAGACTACTAAAATTCATTGTAAATAAGCCCCGAGCCCCCAACTTCAAATCTATATGTTGGCTACCATTTCAGTTGGATCCATTTGACCAGATCTCGTTCAGAGGGCGAAATTACTATAAAATTGCAAATCAACACATTCTCTTTCATAAATTTATGATAATTCTATATTTTGTTGCTGGGAATCAAAAATTGAGGTTTCTTCACTGCTTTTGGCAAACATTGTCTCCATACTCTCGCCTTCCACTCTCCTGCCAAGATCGGGTGGTCTGTAAGTGCTCCTTTTGTCATGTTTGAGGTTGTGACCCCTCCCTTGATGCTCGATTCTCCTACTGTGATTCTCAAATAGGTGGGGATCTCTCCCCTCCTAGATTGTGTGCTCATGCCCCCTGTCAAAATTCTAGTAGACGAATACACTTTAGGGTTTGAGAAGAGACAATTGTAAGGATTATTCAGAAACTACAATTTATAATAAATTTTAAATTAAGATAAATGTATATTTATTATGTCTATTAATAAATCATAAAATTAATTACACATTTTAGTTGTATTAAATTAAGAATTCGTAATAAATTATATATAATAGTAAGATTAAATATTGAATAATTTTATATTTTACTCGTTATCAATAATTTTTATATAACACCTATTAATTTCATATTAAGTAGGGAAATAATTACACATCTTTTAAATGATATTTATATGTATAGTTTGAGAGGCCTTAATAGTTCACATATGTTTCTTGGTAATATGTTACAATTTCAAATCCAAACAGGTAGAGAATGTACCTCTTCTTAGCATTCAAATGGTTATGCAGAGGTCACTCCTTTCTCTTACAAGCAAAGGGGTCTTATACACCAATTTGATGTCTTGCCATAACCTTCAACACAAATTATTAATATAAAGCTAAAATTAAATTTGATATTAAAATTTTTTATGAGAAGTGGACATTAAAATATTAATTTACTATTTATATTTTTTGTATTATCATATATCAATTTCATATTAGATATTTATTGAATGAATGAAAAATCTGCCCCATTTATTAATTAATGATTTTTTAACTTAAAAAAAAACTTATATTAACTTTTTTTTAACGGAATGGTTAACTTTGTATTAATTAAACTGTAATTCAGCCAGTGCCATTAAATGCAAGAGCATCAAAATTTCCACAATCCTCCAAAATTGCTTTGACCATTGTCTTTTTATATTCATAGATATATTTTCTAGATTGGTTACAACATTATCCTTATAATTTCTCCAAAAAAACCCCATTAATCTTAACATATCTACATAAAATATTATAATATATGAAGTTAACTGTCTGGTGCCTTCCTCATTGTTGTTGTTCTATTCTCCAATTCCTGCCTTGTCGGCTTCCTCTTGCTAAGGTGAATCCACAGGCACTTGCTGACCCTCCGGATGCTACGGATCCTACTGGTCGTGGAAAAAAGGAGAGAGATGCCTGCTCAGCATTATCACTGATGCCAAATGCATCCTTCAGAACATTGATAACTACAAACTCCACCTTAACCTCTAAGTTGTCCACTTTGAAATCCAAGTTTTCTATCTTGGTTGCTATTACTTCCAGTACTACCTGAACATTTTCAACATCATTTTTTAAGCTTTCAAGTAGGCTTGAGACTAGAAAAAAATGGGAATGAGCCTCAGTCATAATATTCCCACCAATCTTGGAAATAATCTCCTCGAATTCTTCCATTAATTCCTACTCAACCTCATCTAGAGGGCCACCAATGCCATTTGCTAATGAAGGTTATACCTTCAACATAGAGGAGTAAAATGGAGAACCACTACACTTTAAACCTTCATAACCATCCTTTTATAGCCAATTTTGGCTCCAAATTGATAGCGAGATGAGTCCCTTCATATTTAGTGCCTCTCTCGTTCAACTTCTCTACAAAAAAAAAATTATATTTTTGTTGTTGCTTGGGTTGGGCTGTAAATACACATGATCGAATAGGATCAAGCTTCCTTGGGGATGGTACTAGAAAATAATGTTCTATTCATCTTCCTTAAAACCTTGTTGATGCCATCCCACTTGTCCACATGCTTAACCTTGCACCTCACACTTCCCCACCTGTTGCATGAAGGATCCAACATCCTGCAGGAAGGATCACCAAGAAACATATGTACCTTGGAATTGAAAGTTTACTGAGAATTTGATGGTATATTAATAATTTATATGTAAGTATTTTAAATCTGTAGTGATGCCTATATTGATGCAGGTCATGGAAAACTACATGGCCCCTTTCCCAGCGGCAACATATATAGATTTCCACCCTTTGGATAATAACATTATTGCTATTGGAATGGAGGATTCGACCATTCTCGTTTTCAATATTCAACTTGGAAAGGTGTTGAACATTACATTTTTCCTTTCAATGCCTAGTATTGTTTACCGATCCCTTAAGGTGACTATAATACCACTAAATGAGTTTTATTACAAGAAATAATGAAACAAAAGGGGCACCAAAAGAGAATTAATGGATTTGAATTTTCCAAATATTTAAGTGTTTTGGCACCCTTAGGTGCTGATGGAAAGGTATATACTCATATCTTTGGTGGTAACAACGTTATCTACCTTCACCATTTAAGATATGGAATAAACCTTTTGACTAAAACTAATATTTTGGTGACAACTTTGTGTCTCGAACATTAATGGATGGGAGAAATATAAATCAAAAGAAAATAATTCAGAGGAAGGAATGTTTCCATCACCACTCGCAGTTACAACAGTTCATTTCAATATTATTAATCAATATCAATTGCTAGTTATGCATAAGAGCCAAATTGAAAGTTATGGTGCTTCCAAATTGGAATTTTTGTGTGATGTAAGATGTCCTGCTTATATATGCTTTTGTCATGTTATATTTTTTAACCTTTGAAGTTATTTTTGGTTGCATTTTGTTAATTTTCATAGCTATGGTGAAATTACACCATGGAAAACTCAGACGATCGAGATCATAATTGCATTATATTCCTCTTTTCGAGAGGACCAAAACTGACTTAAATATCATTCCATTCATGTAAGCCAAAGTTAATTTTCAAATTATTTAATTTGTTAATGAATAATGGAATGGGTCGGCCTAAGCATGTTTAGATTTGGTTAAGTTGGTATCAACCCCAAGTGCACCCTCAAGAAAACCTATATATATATAGAATCGTACTGAAGCTCATTCTCACACATTTATTTAATTATCTTCTATTTTCATGTTTTGTCTTTGCTCGCATGGGTCTGACGTAAAATGTTAGCGCAAGGGTATGAAATGACAAGATTAGGAGTAGGAGTGAGGCTCGCTCTGATCTAGGGTTTTTTTGTTTCTCCGACATAGATATTCTACAGAGTATTTTTTGTCCCCAAATGATTTTTTAGCCTTTGAAGTTATGGTGTGGTTGCATTTGATATAAATGTATGCCATGCTTATATATGTTTTTGTCCTATTATATTTTTTTACCTTTGAAGTTATGGTGTGGTTTTATTTGATATAGATGAATGTGTATTGTCTTAGGAAGGATTAGTTAATAAATATTTTCATTGTAGTGGACACCTGGAGAACCAATTCCTGCACATATATTGTGTACCACATTTTCATGTGATGGTATAATAGTCTATGATATTTTTTTATGGTTTTATTAGTGTATTTGATTCTAAAGTCCTAAGGCCACGTTGTCATATTTATTGTTTTTCATTTATACCAAACATGGGAAGGTAACATGTTTCATCCTGCAAAGAGAAGGATTATGGTAGCATCCATCATGCTAGTATTATTTAAATGAAATAACATGTCTATTTCAATTAGATACCATTGAATTAAAATGTTGTTTCTTTTGATTATGTGTAATGACGATATTTATCCACTTGTCGTCACTGCAAATCCACATAAACCTAATGATATTGTTGTAGGATTGACTGATGGAGGTGTTCATGTGATTGAGATTCCCGCATAAAGGTAAATTGGGTTGTTCAATGATTTCATAATGGAAATACTAGTTCAAATCACCAGGATCTTGAATCTCTTAAATGTAGCATATAGATGGGCGAATGAATTGTTAAACCTCTAATTTCTGATTTTTTGTGTCCCACAATTTTTTTTCCAGTGGGAGGCCAATTCAATGATTAATTATGTATTATTTTCTTGGGGGATTTCCTTTTGTAACGTTAGTTGTCAACATTTGTAAGGTTGTTTCTAGTTTGGTAATGTTTTTATGTGTAATTTTTGCAAGGTGATGCAATATAGAAGGTATCCTGCCAGGGCTCTATATTTTATTAAGTACAATTAGCATAAGTTGAAGATGAATGTAAGTGACTATAAATGTTTTGTAAATGAATATTTATAGATATCTAAAGGCAATGCAGCTTCAAAGTGTTTAACCTTAAATGTTGTGGGATAATGTTGTTAACTCTCTATACCATCATTCTCTGTTTTGGATATTTTTCAATATGGATTAACTTCTTATCATATTAATGAAAAAATATACTTATTTTAGACAAATGAGAATAGTTTGGTAATCTTCATGAATGTGTAATGCCAATATACCCTATATTTCAATTGAACAAGAAATATTATCTTGAAAAATATATGCCTATTTCTCAAAAACTATTCTTGCATGATAAAAAAGCTTCTGAGGGGAGCGTTTATCAAATTCACCTCTCAAGTATCTCACAAAAAGCATTTATGTGAGCGAATTATACCAGGGTTCAACAGCGAATATATTTTTCTTAAATAGAGTGATGATATAGAAAAGCGAATATACTCAAATTCTGAGTGGGAGTACTCGTTGGATGTAAAATTTAATTCCTCATCCAAGGAGTACCCATGTTGCATACTTTCGATGGACCCCGCTACACGAAAAATGAGAAATACATGAAAAATGTGATTGCAATCACATTGTTTCATGTATTTCTCATTTTTCGTGTAGCATGGTACATCAAAAGTATGCAACATGGGTACTCCTTGGATGAGAAATAAAATTATGTATCCAAGGAGTGTTATTGCTTGAAATTTGAGTAAACCCATAGGGAGATAAGTTGAAAATACGAGTTGAAAAAGTACTTTTTCTTTTTTCTCTCTAAAATTTGATGGTTTAATATAATATTATTTTATTATTTCCACTATTATTTTATAATTTCCTTAGGAGGCCCATTTTAGACCTCAAAATTTCTCTAATGATGGAGCATTAGTCAAACCAAATAGAACTACAACTCATAATTCCCATATCTGGTCCAGAAATTTGTCTTGTATATGTCCTCTTTCTTGATGCATACTTGATGATATCTGGATCTCAAATCAATCTTTGAGAACATTGCTGCTCCCTTTAACTGATCAAATAATTCATCAATATTCGGCATCAAATACATATTCTTAATTGTCACCTTGTTCAATTTCTTGTAATCAATTCATAACATCAGAGTACCATCCTTATTCTTCATAAATAATGTTGGTGCACCCCACGATGATACACTTGACCTAATGTATCACTTCTCAAACATTTCCTTCAACTGTAACTTTAGCTTTACTAAATCTAGAGTGCTCATCCTATACTGTGCCTTTGATTCTTATGTTTCCCCTGAAATGAAATTAATATAAAATTCCACTTCTCTATGAGGTGGAAACTCTAATATATTTATTGGAAACGCATCCTAAAACTATTGTACCTTATCAAGATATGATACATACCTTCGAATCTCAAATTTCGAGCAATAACACTCAAGATAAGATAAGATATGATACATACCTAAAAAGCTCCAGGAACTTAGTCGTATACTCTCCATCTATCATCGATCTCATCTTAAGCTCATAGAATTCCTTGGCTTTGTTGTCGTAGTACCTTTATGACGAGTGCTTCTTTTTGAAAAGTCTCTTGAATTCATTACAAATCAAATATTATGTCCTAATGTCTCTGAACCACTTAAAATATTCCCACAATACATCTGCTTTACCTTTTAGGTTCAATATACTTACTTTGGCCTTCATATTATATGTGTAATTATGCGACTCAAATAATTTATTCATCCCAAGTAACCAAGCATCTTCATCTTCTGGCTTATTCAAATATCTATCAAAGGTGGGTGGCTTAGCTTTCTTAAAACCATCTCTCAAGTATCCATTTTCACTCCTCCTATAAGGGTGATAAAAATCACGATCATATTTCTTGTGAGAACCGAAAATAGAATAATACCTGTGTCCATCACCTCTCATATCCATAGTATCCAAGAATCTACCAGTTATGATTGTTTCATATCTATCTAAACTGCACCCACCATGATACCTACTTCAATATGCTCCATTATTTCGATCCTCCTGTCCTTAGATGATCCGAAGTGGTCCCTATCTCAACAATTCTGAAAAAAATTGAATAATTACTACATTGACTTCTGCTTGATTCTCCTATGCCTACATGATTTTTTCATTATCTCATTTGCAACTCATTATTTATGCCTAAAAAATTATCAGTGTGTATGCTAAGTCATAAGATCTCCCAACACCATGCTGCTCATCTGATCCATAAGGACAATAATTGTAGTCTACCATCTTTCTATTCATCCTTCCAGGAATATTATGTCAGCTAAACCAAATCATAAAAAAATCAACGTTCAATATAATTCGAGGATGATATCTCATCTACAAGACCAACTAGGTTAGCAAAATACATACATATAAACATAATCATAAAAACATATAGATATCATCCTAAACATATCGTAGTCATCAGTGCATGACCATACCAACCACACTTCATGACCTTAGGCATGACAACTACAACCATATCAATGTATGCACGAAAAATATAAACACCGACATGCATAAAAAATGCATAACCAATCATACACTCAAGATGACACACTCCACAATAACCCCCATAGACTTTCACATGGCGACACCACAACAACCATAACCACCACCGTGCATATGCAACAAGTAAATGGACCATACATATAAGGAAAAAATATGTAACTGACATGAATGCATGGCCAACACACCACCCATCTAGTCCCAAGGGGTAAGCCATACTCTGATACCACTTTGTAACACCCTCCTCCCACATTTACCCAAGTTAACTGGTATGTTGGGGTAAAATTGTGACAGGATGATCAACCCCTGAGACAACCTGGCATTTTATTGCATTAAATTCATTTTCTCTCCCTTGACCTAGGCATGCATGTGAATGGAACCCTATAGTCACTTCCATAGTAAGGCATGCCTGCGACAGGGGAATTTTCAAGGTAGTTTTGTGTTAGTGACTTTGGATTATGTGCCAATTTTTCAGGGCTAGGACTCATGCCACTGCCCAGAACTCCATGAAAATTCCATAAATGAAAATTAACATTGAAACAATGATAGATGTGCAAATACTTGAATAAGGACTTGATTATACCCCTACAAGCCATGATAGGAATTTCTTCAAACATGCCACAAATATGCATTCTATAGGTTTAAACAATAGATTTGAGCATACGTGTTTCATATTTATCTAAGAGTAGCTAAGAATAATTCACGCCTTATCAAAATAGCTGCATTATCATCTATTAGGTAATAGATTCAACATTCATTCATTTATAAATCAAAACATGATGAGAGCCATACATTATCATTATCATTAAACATGCTCATAACCAACGTATAACTAAAAAAAATATCATGGACACAACAACCATAAATGCCACATATTAACTAGTACATTTACACATAAAATACCAACGAAAATAACTCCTATTGATAAATTCAAAAGCCAACTTTGTATGAGACTCCCATGTTCCACTCGAAAATAGATTGGTTGAGCCAAAACTCTCTTCAGCCAATCACCCCCATGCCATATTCCAAGCATAAATGTGGGACTCAAAACCAAAAGAATCAACCATGGCTTCCCAAGGATAAACAACCTCACCCTCATCAATAAAACCAAGATTTTCCACACTCCTCACTACATCACTAGGCCATAAACAAACATGGATGCCTCCATATCTCTCCAGCTAAACTATGAGGATATTTTCTTTCTTCAACCTCTCGCCTTTACTGTGTATCCCATGATTACCAGTCAAGGGATTCCTAGGCCTATAAGGTATCCACCCTCTTAGCTTTACCATTTATCTTGACACGGGATTCCTAGGCCCAATCAAAGGTACTCACCACTTCACTTTACCGTGTATCCCTCCATTCACCCGTCAAGGGATTCCTAGGCTCAATCTAGGTGTTCGCATACGAATTTACCATGTATCCCATCCTGGTATTCCTAGGCCTTGTGAATAATCATGAGACCACCCCACTCAGCTTCGATTCTATCTAGTAATCAATCTCAACACAAACATGAGAACCCTATCACACGATGGACATCCCAAAATGGAAAGGAAAGACTAAAGAACATGTTTCACTTGGAAAATCCAAACCAATGAAATTAAAATAGCCAATAACACACATGCATAAACATGTGTGCCAAATATAGCAAGGAAATCATACATTAAAATCGATACCTACAAGTAAACTCGTTGTAGCGACTTGATCATGCTCTTCCTTACTTTATACTTTTTCTTCTTCTTTTCCTTCTTTAATTTTATTGATCCAAT
This sequence comes from Pinus albicaulis, assembly GCA_034641835.2. Taxonomy (NCBI): domain Eukaryota; kingdom Viridiplantae; phylum Streptophyta; class Pinopsida; order Pinales; family Pinaceae; genus Pinus; species Pinus albicaulis. The sequence continues at coordinate 1,259,421,164 of CM076581.1, forward strand.
GTTGAAGTGCTCCAAGTAAATTATAAGTTTCCAATAATATATGTGTGTGTGTGTGTGTGTGAGAGAGAGAGAGAGAGAGAGAGAGAGAGAGAGAGAGAGAGAGAAAGAGCTCCAAAACTGAGTTGACCAAAAGCCCTGAACCGATCCTCAAAATCCTTTTTATTAATGAGGCCTATAATTTCTTCATTTTCCATTATTTTTCCTTCATTTTCCACCTCACATGAAACTTATGACCTTTCACCTTCCTTTTCTCCTAATTTCCATTATTTTCATAAATAAAATGTCAATTAATGCCACTTTTCCTTTCCAAATAATTTTCCATTGCCTTTTCCAATTTCCTTAGCCATAATAAACCAAATGAACCCCCACACTAGGATTTTTTTCCCAAAATTAAGCTCGGAATAAGTGTCCCATAACCATGGTTATTATTTTTCCTTTATTATGATTTTACATGGATTTTTTACTAGGGTTGTTACAAGATCCTTTCTTGTTCCTATTTTATTATAATTGTACACTTCAACTCCTATATATATAAAATATATCTAGGCATAGAATCATCAAAATATTTCCTTTTACATTGTATTTATTATAAGAGGATGTTTTCTCTTCCAAGAAAATTATAAATATTGGTTTCTTATCATTTTTAAGGTGGAAGGTTCATAAAGTTGGGTATTAGAGCATATGAACCTAGGGTTTTTCTCCTTCAAATAGGTCATATTGGAGTTTCTTCTATATTTCATTTTTTTGAAGGTTTCATTTGGAGAAACTTGGAAAATAGTGAGGATAAATATAAAGGAATGGTCATATTGGAGTTTCTTCTAGATTTCATTTTTTTGAAGGTTTCATTTGGAGAAACTTGGAAAATAGTGAGGATAAATGTAAAGGAACCTATGATTCAAATTTAAAGTATTTTTTTTTCTATAATTTTGAAGTATTCCCTACGAAATTTAAGGCTTCTAAATTCTACTGAAATAAGTTTCAAATAAGTTAGTTCAAATATTCACTATAAATATTTTCATGGGATATTTTAAATGGTGAAACTTATATAATACCGAGGAGAAACATCACATAACATATGTTTCAAATTTTAGATATTTTTTCCTTATAATTTCAAATATATGATATAAGGATGTTAGTGTTTCAAAATGCTCCAAAAATTTGTTTGAAACATGTCAGTTTGGAAATTTCACAATATATTATTCAAGAAATTTTCGAATAGTGAATCTTATAACATATTGAGGAAAATATCAATTGGAAAACCTAGTTAAAATTTAATATTATAGTTCAATATAATTATGGACCTAAAATATGTGGAATTTAGGGTTCATGAAGGATCCCACAATTAGTTTCAAAATGGTTAGCTTGATATTTTTTCTACAACTTCTGTTTTGAGAATTTTTTAGACTCTAAAATATTCAAGGATCTTATGAGACATACAAAAGTAAAATTACCACATGAAATAATGCAACAATTTAACTCATGTGAAATATCATATAAAATCACAATTGATTTTAAAAAATTTAAAATTTTCCTTTTGTTGCCAAGTGTGTTGCAAGATACCCAAAACTGAGCACTTGTAACTTTATGGCTCTGGATTAGTATTTTAGTAGTGAATTTTACCATCATTAGTTATCCATATCAATATATTGTTTTCCTTCAATTAGAAATTCTCTTGACCTCCAATTTTCACTTCACCCGCAATTTCATAACCTAGTCCAAAATTGAAGCACTTCTCATCACACTTATAAAGGGGATTTTTACGATTAGGGTGAAAAAAAATTAGTTTTAAAATTATATATTATACATATGACCATTGGAAATTCATTATACTTTAACTCTATCAACTTAGACACATTTTTTGGCAATGTATTAATGTTAAAGCAACAAAAATGTCATGTAACGAAAGGTTTTCTCCCCTAACATTTCCATGGGTGAATAAAAAACAGTGGAATGAATCATGTGATGGTATGTAGAGTTCCAATTTAATGAGTGATGATGAAAAAAGCATATGACTCGAAATGTTGTGAACATTGCATCATAAATTTGATAAGAAACCAATATTTTGTATTACTTTGATAGAGTATTCATGACCTATGTTCTATTCATGTTGAGGGATGGATATATTTTTATGATATCTATGATTTAAACATTTAATTCACTAATTGTACTTTCTCATGCCTCTTAGGATCTCTGAATATTTCACAGTCTAAAAATACCTAAAAAATAGAAAAAATATAAAACTGACGAGTTTCAAATTGATTTCATTATCTTTCACAAACCCTAACTTCCATAAAGTATATCTTGGAAATTAAAGTGATTTAATACAATTTAATCTAAATGTTTCCAAAACATGTCACCTCAATATGGTCCAAGGTTCACCATCATAAAATTCCTAGAAAAACAAATATAGTGAAAATTCCGAACCGATTTGTTTGAAACTGAATTTTAGGAGCATTAAGATACCCTAAATTCCTTATTGAATATATATAAAATTTTAATTAGAAAAGATATAAAATGTGAAAAATATCTTCCCCAATATTTTCCCTTGATATCATCGAATTTTTACCTTCTAAAATGGCCCATAAAATAGTTACAAAAAAAAAAATTCTAACTAATTTGTTTGAAAGAAATTGTAGGAGCATTCAATTTCCGTAACTTCCTTAGAGAATATCTCCAAAATTATAGCAAATGAATATCTAAAATTTTAAACATATATAGTATGTGATATTTATCCTCAATATTCTTTGTGTTTTACTCTTTTAAATCTCCTATAAAAAGAGTTATACCAAAAATTCCAAGATGACCTTTTTGAAGTAGCAAAACCTTATATTTGTGTGCTCCAATACCAAATTATATGCACCATGGACCTTGAAAATGATAGGAAACCAATAGTTATAGTTCTCTTCAAGGGGGAAACCTCATTTTACAATTAATAAAATGTACAAGAGAATTTTTTGGTGATCCTCATACTAGGTCACCTTAGTATATATAGAGGGCGGAAATGGTACAATTACAACAAATGGGACTATGTAGGATTCTAACATAAAAACAATATAACAATACAAATGTAATGACTCAATATCTAGATCTTAATGTAGTTTTAGGGTTAACATGGGACTTATATATGGATTAAAATTCAAATTAAATAATGTCATAGCAAGATAAAATATCTTTATACAAAATCAAATTGAATGAAAGTAATGAGAGTTTAAAGCATGAAAATTATGTTGTAGCCTAACAATTTATCAAGAATTAATATTTCCCTTCAACAACCAATATGAGAACTAAATTCTTCAGGGATCAACATGTCCTTTCCATGGGAGTGGAGAGTGGAACTAGACCCCTTGCCCATACCCCAGTGATAGTTCCAATTTAATGAGGAATATTACAAAGGCATATGACCCACAATGTTTTTTTCCAAAGGAAAAGAATCGTAATTTCATTCATTTGAAAAATGATAGAAAATCACATTCTCTTTATACACATCATTTATGTATTCAATTTGAAAAAAACTATTATGTGAACTCAAAGGCTTATCTTAGATTAATGTTCAAATATTGACAAAAAATATATACCAAGAATTTGTATAGTTAATTACATAAAAAATGGAGTGAAAATATGATATCCACCCAACAAGGAGATGCAGTCTAGTAAACTAAAAATCACATAAAAAAAATATTTTATTGATGATGGAGGCTATAAATTTTATGTACTAGTATTTGTCCGAAAAAATGTGTCCCTATAAAGTCAGTGATAGAAATCAAAGTTATTTCCATCTCACAAATCCATTATCCCTAATAAACCAACATCCATATCCAATCCCTCTTTTGAGAGGCAATCTCCTACCATGTTCCATTCCTTGTAAATATGAGAACATGAAAAAATAATAAAATAATCTTTGAGCCAGATAATTTCTTCTAGAATAGGAATGAGTAAAATGTCTTTGTATGCTTGTGTTTTGTTGAGACAATTGATTATAAGCATTAAGGCCCCAAAAACATGAAACTGTGTGTATGCCTTTTCTAAAGCAAAAAAAATATAATTATAAAATCCATAAGTTTAGGCTGGCTATTTATCCCTGGGTTGAGACAAAATTTTACCTTAAAGGAGTGTGATTCTAAAATAAATAGGATGAACCCTCTTGTGTGTTAAATTTGGTGATGGAATTTCAACTTCTCAAGAAATTTAATCTAAATCAAGAGACACAATTCTACTCTACTACTCTGCGGAAATTAATTCACAATTTAGAACAAAATTCACAAATAGGCATTGATCACATACAAAATTATACATATATATCTAGGGTAAATGAACTGGTAAAAACATATTAAGCTTGCTTGCATTAATTATATGAATAGAGAATCTATTACAATTTCTAGCTCTAGCTTTGAGCTCAACCTGCAAAAGAATAATTATTCTCAGTAACAAGTGATAACCTATGACCCAGACTTAGTCAAATTATTCACAAACCTGAGCTCCTATTTCATTGCACAGATCCTAATGAAATTAACCTCTATTATTTAGGACTTTCCTCCAAAATTATTGTGCAAATCCCAAGGATTAACCATTGATTTCATGCAACACTTGCACACTCAAGAATAGTCTACAACTGATGTTATGCTACCTTGGAATCTCCAAAATAGCTGAGAATTTTGATTTCTTTGCATGCATGAGCTATTTTTGGTTCATTTATCAGTTAATTGGATGATCACTAAGTTTGAGTGTTATCGTACTACACATGTGACCTCCAACTAGTTCTATTAATCGATAGAGATAGTTTAATTGGACACAATTGGAAATAACTGAACTGGATTGCTATAAATTAGCAATCAACACATACAAAGTGAACTCTAAACCCACTAACTCAAATTTAATTATTTAACTAAGTGAAAAGATATATATCACCTTAGTTAAGTACCTTCAAGTTATCTGTTGATATGGAAATTTCAAATTCTCTCGATTTGACCAACGTTAAGTGAAATTGAGCCTTTATTGCTACACTTCTCAATACTCCCTCTTAGCATGAAATTAATTTTCAACCACCCCTATCCTTCACCTATGGTATTTGTAATTCCCTTTTGATAAATCCCTTTTCAAGATGTCATCAACGTGTTCCTCTATTGGAATGTATTATAGCAACATTATCCTCATTTTCACATAGTCCCTAAATGATGATACCAGATATCTATATGCTTGGACTGATCGTGAAATATTGGATTCTTAAAGGGCTTAACACAACTATGATTATCACAATAGATCACAGTTGGATCCATCTCCTCAAAAAAAAAGTCCCACAAGTAACTTTCTCATCCATATCGCCTCACATGTTGCTTCACTTGGAGAGATTTATTTAGCTTCCGCTGAGTTGAGCGCCAAAAAACCTTTGTTTCCTAGTATGCCAAGAAATTTATATGGACCCAACACTTAGAATTCCACCTGATGTACTTTATGGTTAGATGGAATCCCTGCCTAATCTACATCGATGAAGTCATGTAGCTTCACTTGCTCTGTACATATGTATCGTAGTCCATAGTCGATAGTTCCTCTGAGTTACCATAAAACATGCTTTCTATCTTCCAGTACAATTTGGTCAACCTAAACATAGCTTTGATAAACTGGTTGATTGCATAGCACATATCTGGTCATTTTTTCACAACATAGATTATTGAACACATTAGATGTCGGTAAATGATAGTATCATCCTCTTCACCTTAAGTGAAATTATCCTTCCTACAGTTGGTCATTAGAGTTGTCTCCATGGGATTACAACTCTCTATCTGAAATCTTTGTAGTTTCTCAATGGCATAATTTCCTTGACATACAAATAATTCCCCATCACCTTGCCATACTTCCATCCCAAGGAAGTAGTGCATGAGACCTAGATGTATTTCATCTCAAATTCCCTTGAAAGGTCCTCCCTGTAAGAGCTTATCAGTTTATCATCACTTTTCAATATTAAATCATCAACATATAAAACAATGATAAGAAATTTACCTTCTATCAAAATATGATAGGAGTTCACATCGACTTCATTTTTGGTGAAGCCAAATTTAGTGAGATAATTATTCATCCAATTGTACCAAACTCAGGGTGCATGTTTGATATTGTACAATACTCTCCTGAGTTTGCATGCATGGGAATTCCCATCAAATGTCTCAAAATCTTTTGGTTTCTCTATGCGCACTTCCTCTTCTATAACCCTAGTTAGAAATGTTTTTTTTACATCCATCTAGTGGATTTTTGGCCCCATCAGTGTAGTTAGTGAAAGAATTGATCTAATGGATGAATACCTTGCTATGGGAGAAAATGTTTACTCATAATAAATTTTGTCAACCTGAGAGAATCATTTGGCCAAAAATATGGAATTTTACTTATATATACTTTCTTCTGCCACATGCTTAAATTTGAAGATCCATCTAAAACCCACAACTGATTTGTCTGTTGGTCTTGGGACCACTTTCAAAACATCATTCTTTATGATGGATTCATATTCTTCCACCATTGCATCAACCCAAACTAGTTGCTCAACTACTTCCTTAAAAGAGTATGGCTCAGTCTCTACAAGCTTAGTCATTTTATCCATGTAGCTAGTCTATCTCTCAGTTGACCTCCTTTTCCTGCTCAAATTTGAAGGAGCTCCCACATTCTCCCTCATATTCTGCAGTAGTATTTTGGCTTCCCTAGTTATCTTCTTGCCTTCTCTGGATGGTTCTTCTTGAGTGGATGTCTCCATTCTTCCTCCTCTCTACTAGATTTTTGGTTGCTCCACAATTTCTTGAGGATCCTCCTTTGGAGCTAAAATGTCATCTTTTGGTGGGATTTGAAGCTCCCTCTCAAGATAACATCTCATTGGTTTCTCCTCATCAAACATTACATCCCTTCACACAACTATTATTAAGAAGATTTAATTTCTAGTAGTGTGGTATTTCGGTGCTTAACCTAAACTCAAGCCTACAATTGGCTCAATTTCTTCCTTGAATATTTGGATACATATTGATATTAAAGGCTCCAAAATTTTGAAATAGAGACAGTTAGAGCTTTCTCACTGGCCACTCGATTTAATCATACAAAGAATTCAATGAGGACTCTGGTTTGCAAGTATATTGTTATGTTACATGCCTCCACCCACAAATTTAGTGGCATGCCTTGGTCATGTACAATATCTATCGCAACTCCCATAATGATTCGAGTTTTTCTCTCACTTATGTGGGTTGTGGGGAGTTGTCAATTCTCCTTGAATTCCTTGTTTGGAAGAAAATTATTTGAATTCATTTGAAACATACTCACCTAAATTTTTCTCCTAAGAGCCTTCAACTTCTTGGAAATATGTTCTCAACTTTCTAAGCCAAGATTCTATAGAATTTTAAGAATGTATAATCCTTCTTTTTTTGAAAATTCAATACACTAAAAATTAAAAAAAATAGCATAATCCTTTATATCTAAAGTGGGAGTTGTTGATAAAGTGCCTAAACATAGACGGACTCTCTCAAGAGCTGCATTTACTTTGTTTTCTCTATTTTATCATGGAATGTCGTTTTACATACTTCCCCAGATACAACCCTTGTACAGACATCATGTCATAAGTGATCCTTTAGGAAGTAGTGTTCCATTGTTGCATATTTTAAAGCCTCAGTCCAAATATTAATTATTTTGTGCCATAATTAACCAAAATATGACTCTTCCATTTGACCAGGCTAAGTAAAATTAAGCCTTTCTTGCTACACCTCTTCTCTATGTTGAGTAACTTGAGGCTCCATCAAAATAGGCCCACTTCTTGGAACGACCACTATTTTCTACTATTATCACTCTCGGAGGGTAAATTATGTTTTCCTATGGATAGTGTGCTAAAATATCCAAAGCTTCAACTATTTTGTGCTCAAGGACTAGATATTTTTCTTAGAAAATCACTCTATCTTGAGTCAGCCACACCCCCCAACATAAGATAATGGGGAGATATTTGGATGCATGATATATCGACTACAGATCCAAGCCCTCCAAGAACCCTCCATTTTCTATACTTCACATGCACCCATGTGCCCCACAACATTGATGAACACTTTCCATACTTGTTAATAGAAGGGGCATGCTATGAAAATATTCATTGTTGATTCATCATTGTTTTTGCAAAGGGAGCACCAACCATGTCGAATCATAAATATTTATTGTAGGAAATTCGAAATTGGATCCTTATTATCAGTAATAAAGCACTTGAATAGGTTTTATTTTATAGGTAAATTATACTTCCACATCACTTTCCATAACCATTTCATATCTTCTAAAACAATGACATCCATTACATATATGTATCCAAACATGGGTGTGTAGGTTCTTGTGGGGGAAATATTCCATATTAATTCATCCTCTCTTTTTAAGTGTTTTAAATGCCACACATCCAAGGAATACATCTATCCCCTCCAAACATATTTGTGGTCCTTTTCTAATCTGAAATATTCAAAAGAGAGCCTACATTACCTCCAAATTATTGATTTTGTAGCATTAGTTATATGAGAAACTTTGGAAAATCCTCTATCTCTTAGTTTTCAATTAGAGGGTGTGGGAGTAGAATCCATTTTACACTTACATTCCATGGATTGAGGATAATTATTACCACATCATTGTTACCTACTCTCCATGCTATCTAATTTTCAATATAGTCAAAATATTTTGGGACTTATGTCCAAATGACAAAATATTTTCCACTGGTTTGTCCATCCTTCTAATTCAATATTCTAGTGAATTGAGAGCTAGGTATTTCTGAGTGTCAAATGGTTTCCACAATCTTTGTGATGATATAAATCTGTCCAAACTTGGTAGCTAATTATTTTGATAACTTGAAGATATTCTTAAGGTTCCAGCCTCCCAATAGATTTGAAATTTCTAGTTTATCCCATTTAACCCAGGGGAGAACCTTGTGATCCTGCTTCCTAGAGCAATGGAAAGTTAAGAAATTTCTTCTTATTTTTTCAAGGATACATTTTGGGATCCATTGATAAGAGATTTAGTCTACTATAATGATGTATAATATTGATTTTTTCATAATTAATCAAACTTCCCTTGATAGCCACCTAAAGAACCATATTTTATTTCTTTTCTCCACCTTAGAAAAAGCTAGTACCATTCCTCCTTTCTATAGAAAGTTGATTTTATTTTAAAGCATAAGTAATTGAAGCACTCATCTAGTGGCTTACCTTGATATTGAAGAAGTTTGGTTATATGATGAATAGCCTCTTCTTTCAAGTTGTAAAATGAAATTATGGATTTTCTATTGTTTATGGTCATGCTCATGGATTTTCCATAAATATAAAGAGTTTACATAAACATGTTAACTTCTTTTAGTGTTATGTTATAGAATATGAGGATGTTATTGCCAAAAAAAATATGTGTAAGAGATAGATCCTGACTACTGAGTGCTATTTGAAAACCCCCTGCCCTTTTACCTCTTCCAGGACATGACTTAGCCCTTCTACTACAAGTTTTAATAAAAGTGGAGAGAGGGGTAATTGTGATTGCAACCATATTTATCCATGAGAAATGGGGAGATAGATCCATTTACCAATACAAAAAAATAAAATATGTGAATACATCTCATTACCTAGGAAATAAAGTATATATTGAAACCCACATAATTCAAAAGAAGCCTGATATAAATCCAGTTGAATCTATCATAAGCCTTAGGAATATCTATCTTCATGATGGCCCTCTTTAGGTTTATAATTTGCATGTTGTGTCAACCCTTTTATGGAACTCCAATTAATTCGTGAGTTTGCCTCCCCTCCAAAAAGGAAATTTTTTCTTTGGATATGGCTTTATAGAGACTGGTCTTGATTCTGTAAAATGTTATTTTTTCTACTACCTTATATATGGAATTGTAGAGGGAAACGAGACAAAAGACTTCAAAGGTTACACGATAGTCCACCTTAGGTATTAGGTCAATAAAGGTATCATGAAGGTAGGATACATTCTCCCCTCCCTTCTAGAATATTCAATGACCATGAGGAGGTTGTTCCTAGCAATTTCATATAGACCTAGAAAGAATTTGATATACCATCCATCCACAATTGGGATATTATCATTATGAAATTTTCACATTACCATTTTAAGTTATTCCTTAGATACTTCTTTCATGGTAGCCTCATCCTCCTCTTTTTCTGCAAGTCTTGGAAAAATTTGTGCAATATGATTACTTTTGTGATTGAGGCACCCTCAGTGGAAAAAATATTTTTTTCAAATTGACTCTTTCCTATGGATGGTAGGACTTCAAAATTTTATAATTCGATGCTAGCATGATCCTTTAGACACCAAATGGTGTTACACATTTTCCTTCATTTATCAAATTCTTGGAAAAACTTGGTGTTTTCATCTCCATTTTCCAACCACGCGAGCCTTCTTTTTAAGCACCATTCCTCCCCATTGACATCTAGGACCTCTTTTTTCCTTTTTTTGAAGTTTAGGATTTCCCATATAGTCTTAACATAATTGAATCCTTCCCCTTCTTGAACTCTAATGACCTGTATGTACTTTTCCATATCCACCAATTCCAAAACTTCAGCCATATTCTTCTTCTTTCCCCATTAATTTTATTTTTGTTTGATTAATTTTAAGTTTCCTTCGCATTATGTAGCGACTAAATATGCTAAATGGGGATTAAAATTTTCCAATTCAATTTAACAAGGGATACAATTTCTTCCTCTTTTAAGTAGAAGGAGTTGATCTTGAAAGGGCTAGTGGATCCTGATATGACCATTTAAACTCTAGAGATATTGGAGAGTGCTATGATTCCCCCTATGCCTATCCATTGTTTGATTAGATAAAATAGTTATAGTATGAGCTATGAAAGTAGGAATATATATTCTCTTGGCCACCCTATCATACCATATTCATTGGTTCTCCCATACAGGAGTTAATTTTTCTAGTTCTACATCCAACAACTTAGTCCATTTTGAATTTATCATAAAATAGTTAGTAAGAGGATCCAACCTTGCCCCTAGCCCCCAAGATTCATAGGGGACAAGGAAAAAATTCAAGTTTCCACCAATACTTATGTTGTTATACTTTATTATGGATTTTTTAAAGAGCATGTCCTAAAACCCCTTTCATTTGAGAGATGGGCCATAAAGGTTTACAACGTAATAGATGTACCAAATTTCTTAAAGAAGGCCTCAACTCCAAAAACAAAATGCATTCTCCAAATTTTTTATATTTAATGTTCCTGACTCTACATCCCACACTATATCCCCCTATATATTCTACAAGAATATAAATTCATGAAATTCCAGCCATCCAAAACAACTTCAAGGCTATTGAATATCTAGTCATCATCTCCAATGGTTTCCTGTATAAATATTTTATACGGACCACTAAATTCTACTAATCAGTTTAAAGCATGTTTTTATGGGACATGATAGATCTATATAGTTGAATGGGAGAAACTTCATTTTCGAACCCCACCTTCGGTTGTTAATGCTCTAATTTCCCCTTGGATGTATAATTTATTTCCTGCAACTAAGTCTTCTTGAGATTTAGTCAAATGAGACTTCTTTCCCCTTCATATACCTTTGATAGAGCAGAGGAATATATTTCCTTGTCCCTAGACAATTCCCTCCTCCTGAGGTACCACAAAATGGAAAGAAAGGTTGCATACTATAACAGTTTCTTATCAATTCTCAGAGTAGGGTATGGAGGAAGAGGATGTAGGTGAGTAATAATCACTGTACAAGTTTGGACACAAGCATAGAGATAGAGTGGGAGAGGAATTTAGAGAGAGGGAATTACTGAAAGAGAGATATATATAAATTTTCATTAAATAATTAGATGCCCCTTCCCTATTTGGAAAATGTTTTATGATGCATTCATTTAAAATGTGAGAAAGAACTGGAGGGGAAGGGACCCTGATTATACCTTCACTGATCCTAGTACGTCTTTCTAGCTCAAAGGCTTCATCTATTATTCCCTCTTGCATCCTTAGGAGATAGTTTTCAGTGTATTCTTAGCACCCTAACACCGTTTGAGAACCCAAAACATATTATTTAGTTGGTTATTTTCTCTTGATGGTAAAGTCTTATTCCTTACTAAGGGCTATGTAAACAATTTTTTGTAGTGGATTCTCACATTATTTAATGGGGTGTCCATATTTATAACACAACATACACTATAATAGAATTCCTTCATAGTTTAGGACTTGGATCTTTCCTCCCCCTGCCCTATATCAATGTATTTAGCCAAAAATTCACGTATATCAATGTTGACTAATATTAAAGCTAAGGAAATGATTCTTATTGTTAAATAAGATGAAAATTTTTCCAAATATGTACCCAGATAGTTCCCAATGTATTTAAAGACTAATTCATTCTATAATTTTTTTGGTAGACCTAGGATTCTCACCCAAATATAAAAAATATCCATTCACTCTCCCTTGACATCTTTAACCACCCCTCCCACATTTACCGAAATTCACAATCTTACCAGGGTAAACATGAGACGAGTGTCACTGTGACTTGACCTGATTGCCTAGTTCTAGTTAAGGAAATAGGGCCTTTAAAATCACAATAAAGTGACATATTACAAGGGTTACAGGTCACCTAGGAGCTCAAGAAACATCCCAGGTGGTCAATCCTTGAGCTACAACCTTGTTTCACTGACCTAGGCCAAAACCCGCACCCTTGACACTGCTTCTGTATAGTTATGAGGCTCCAACCACACTCATAAGCCTAGTTGTTAGCGATTATGACCTACACTCTTCATTTATATGCATGTGGTCCTAGGATCTGTGCCACCTTTTTAGGCTAGACCACTACCCATAATTACCCAAGACCTTATAGAATCATAATTAACATGATGATAAAGCTAAAAAATCAATCTCGACTTAGAAACTTGACCTAGATTTCCTAATTCATAACAAAAATTTCATCAAACACATGGAAAACATAGAAGCTACAAGTAATTAATGCATATATGATCATAAGACTTTGAGATTCATTTGAGAATTACCAATAAGGATCTGTTCCCTCTCCACATAGTAAAATAACATTTATTAGTCCATATATTGATCAACCATTCGATAAATAAACAAATCATCATGAGAGCTACAAATAACATACATCATGTAACCAATAATTACCTAGAAAATAACCAACAATAAAATAATGGCAACTCCAACATAATCTCGTCAACTTAATCACTACAAGTATACATGAAACACATTAGAATAATAACTCTTATTAATATATTAAAATATCAACTGAGTCAGGGACTGCCACGTACCACCCGATCATAGATTGGGCTGAACCAAGCCTCTCTTTTAGCCAATCACCACCACACCATATTACAAGCATGAATGTGGTATCTCATGGAATAAACCAAAAAAAAAAAACAAAAACATGGCTTCCAGAGGCTAAACCACATCAAACCTTAACCATATTGATTCCACATCCATGGTTGTACATCACTAAAACCAAACAGATCAGTCTCTACCCAAGTTTTCCATGGATCCAGGAACTAGTCAACACACAACCTTCTAGGGCTCCGAAAATTTTGTCCAACCGAGCCCTCGGGACTAGTAATGCAACGTACCAAGGGATATAGAGTATTTTTCCTAACCTAGGCTGTAGGATTATTAACTCAACCCAACATTTTCCAGGGCTTCCAGAGTGTTTGTTCCAACACATAGCCATAAGTAACCTAACCATCAATAAAAAAAAGTGGAAAAATCCACAACACCATGGATATCCAGGAAACGGAAAGGCAAGGATATACCATTTTCAATTCAAGAAAATATCCATGTCAATGAAAAAACATAACCACAAAATCACATGCATATATCATGAATCTATAAATCAACAAGGAAATCACACATACAACATGTTACATGCTAAGAAATGTAGTTGTAGTTGTTGATCAAATTGTTCCCTTACACTTTCATGATTCACTTTTCCTTCTTTCTCCAATCCAAGTGAATTCCCAAGTGCTCCAATAATTCTCCAAGAATGCTCTAAGCATTCTCTAAGTGTGCAAGAGTATGAAATAATGAGAGAATGAAAATGAGAGCTCAAAAACTGAATGGACAAAAGCTTGTGAACTAATCCTCAAAATCCCTTTTATGATTGAGGCCTCTATTTCCTTCATTTTCTCTCTAATTTCCTTCTCATCCAAATTTTTTTCTATTCACCTCTCCTTTCCCCTATTTTATTTCATTTCATAAATAAAATGAAAGTTATTTCCACTTTTCATTTTCCAAAGCCTTTGCCAATTTCAAAAGCCATAAATTAATCACAAGTCATACCCATCACTATGTTTTTACCAACATTTAACTTGGAATATGTGTCCCATGACCTTAGTATCATTTTATTTACATATAAAATGAAACATAGGTTGTTACAAATCCCTCCCCCTCAGGGGAACACCCTTCTTGGTTTTCTATGACACCTGTGACTAGAAAACCATTGAAAAACAAAACATACTACACATAGAGCTTTATAACATAGGCCGATGTAGTATTTACAATGGTAACTATTGAAAAACCACGATCAACATAAAAAACATGAAAATCATATCCCTTATTCGATATTTATAGCACAACTCATTTGTACATCTACAACTACATCTATATACATATACATATGCACATACCAAAAACTATTTTTCTTGAACAAGCAAATAATGAAGGATCTAAAGCTTACATCTGATCAACCATCTCACATGTAGCATCATTGGGCCCAAAGTGCTTCCACTGCACTTTAATTTTCTCTATTAATTTGTTTTGGAGTATGAGTTGTTCCCACTGCAATGTACATTATGGTTTTAGCTGGAATTCTCCCTTTGTTTCCACTTGTAATACAAGAAATTTAATCACATGATCAAAATCCTGCACATACATTTTAAGCACTGAAACTGTAATATTCCCAAATTTCCACATCATATTTGGAATATTAGAGTCCTTGATTTTTTTAATAAATTAAGTAAATAAAAGGGTGGAGGGACCCACAAACCTCAAATATGAATCAATATCCGCTTTTTATGTGTGAATGTGGATTAATTAAGCCTAGATCTACATAATGAGGTATTTGACCAACTACTAATGAGAATGGAATTGGACATTTTGTCTCATTAATTGAGATAGATCATGGAGGTTGATATAGTCAACTAAGATCTTGTAGACACCAAACAGAAGATCATGGAACATTCATGATAAAGTGATGGAGGATGTTGTGCAATTAAAGCACACATGATGGAGAGGGTGTACATTGCACCTAGACACGATGGTTGATTTGGTCAAACAGTGCAGTCAAACTTGGAGGATCTCGTCCACATGCACAACACAGTCTAGAGGAGGGCCAAGGCATGGGAAGGCTGAAACATTATATAAAGAAGATGAAGGCAAGGATGGAGGTATGCTAGCTATTCTTGATGTAAGGATATTTTCAGATCTGGAATTTTCATGTGACATTCCATTACTTTCTCGGGTTGTTTAGCAGAGATTGCAAGTGTTGTTTAGCACATGGTGTTCCTGGTCAGGAATCCCACCTCTTTCTTACAGTAGCTCTAGAAATATTATTGTACTTTGTTCTACATCAGGCATTGGTGCCACATCTCTTTTCCTACTTTCTGCAGAACATTCATATTCAGAAATTGTAGATTTCTTAAGATCAGTTTGGAAGGTGGAAGTTGTATTTGGTATTTCAGTTGAAGAACTGGTGAAGGTTTATTCCTATAACCTTGGGCTTATAGATCAACATTCCCAGAGCTTCATTTCAGATATAGCATTAGGCCAAAATTTATTGACCTCCTAGCAGTAGTATTACCTTCAAGAATTACGCTGTCCAATTTGCAAATCCAAAAAGGAGGAAGGAAGTTAGTAGCATTTCAGCTAGTAGTCCTATGAGGGATCATCCCCTCACATTTCCATCAGTCTTTCCATCAGCCTATATTTTATCGCAGCATTTTTCAGTAGGAAAAAGGCCTCTCTTTCCCTCACAACACAGTTTCTATTGGCAATTGTGTTGTAGTATTTGTAATCATTATTGGAGGATTAAGAAGCTAGATCTAAAGATTCTCGCTTGCAGATCTAAAGAAGGGATCAACCCTTCAAGCTTAGATTTGAACTTGAAACATATTTCAGCCATCTATTTTAAAAATCTAGCTTCAAATCTGTATTTCCTAGCAGATCAAGGATCAAATCCTAGGAGGGTGATTTTCCAAAGTTGCAGATCTGGAAAATCCTTTCTAGGTTATCTTGGGAATCCATCGCATTGGCCAGATCTTGAATCTTGGCATCATCTGAGCTCCAGATTTGAGTAGATCTACATTTTCCTCTTCAACCTACAGTTATATATTCATATTCTACTGAAGGGACAGTGCAGTATTTGCTTCAGTTTCTCTCTAGTTACACTGTACCTATTGTAGCATGTTTTTTGGGTGACTCTAGACCATCTTTTTGGCTAGATCTACTCATATTTTGTACATTGTGTAACTGAATCTTGTCTAATATAATAAAATGGTTCATCTTCTCTATAAATTTTTAAGTTTTCTTTATATTTATTTTTTATCTTACTGCAGTTCTTATATTGTGTTTAAGTATTACTGCATTCTCCCTTTTGGGATATTACAGTGGTATCAGAGCATGATCTTTGTCTTAGCTTGTGGAAATTTCATCTTTTACATCAAAAGAAGAAGAAAATAGATGAGATCTATCATGGAGGATGATAATTCTACCACTCATTTATATATATCTATGCAATATCTCTCCAAGGAGGTCAATCAAATGAAGGAGGAAAGGCAGAAAGAAGATCCAAGAAGAATAATTGGTGAGGAAGACCCAAGTACTTCATATCAACAAAGAAGAAAACAGGAGAATCATAGATATCCTCATAGATCCACTATGCCCAATTTCTTTGGAGAAGGTGAAAGGTGTAGAAATGAAGAAAGGAATGAACCTAAGACTCATGAGAATTTCAGTCTATATCTTGAAGAGTACAAAGCACAATCTAGAGCATTCAAGGAGAAGCTAACTCTCCAACAATTCTTCATAATCAAAGAAGAAAGAGGTTCATGTAGTATAAATAGAAGAAAGAGGCATAATAGATTCTATTTGCCTACATTTGATGGATCTTCCTCAAGCACTATTAAGGCTTGGAGGATAGAGTTAGATGCATTTTTCAGGCTACATCCTGTAGCTGAAGAAGAGGTTTTCCAAATTGCAACACTTCATATTTTAGGTGAAGCAAATGAATGGTGGTTTGGTCACATGGAGCATGCAAACGTGACTAAATATTTGGATTTTTTTCACAAGTTGAGGAATAAATTTGATGTGAGAAAACCAGAGATGTGTCACAAAGTGACATTTCCTAAGGAAACAAAGGAGGATGTCAATCTTGTCACTTTGGACAAGAAGTCACTACATTCACAACCAGTTGCAGAAGTACTTGCATCCAGAGAAGAGACACTAAAAACTTTGAAAGATAGACTTGATCTCTTGACATATAGAGTCCCATGCATGATTCAGGAGATGCATGAGGGGGAGGAGGAATATTCCAACGATGGTACACTTAGAGAAAAGCAACCATCACTCTTACCAGTAGTTGGAGACACTATTGTCCTGGTTGGAGGAACTCTTGTGTTATGGCAAGAGGTTCCTACACATCAGTTGATCCAAGGTATGCATGAACTTTCACCACATATTGTTTCAGTAGATCTTATTGAAACTTATGAGGACATGCCATCAGGGTCAATGCATAACCAAGGGTTAGAACATAGTGGTGATTTGAAGCAACAACATATCACAGTGCAGAGGACCCTTGATATACTCAAGGAGGAGGTTAAGAACTATCCTAGTTCATCATTTTTGAGCTACATTCAACCCTTTGAGTTGAAGTGTAGATTTTGAGAAAATGGGATGAGCATAGTCTTGTGTACAATAACTGGTTATGAGATGAGTGTTGTGCCTTGCTTCAAGACAACACATATATTATCATGCGGATCTACAGTGTTTTCACTTAGTAGTTGTGAATATGAGGAGGTCCCATCATTCTTGGAGCATTATGAAAGTAGCTTCACTCATGAAGCAATGGAGGTAAATATGATAAATGGTAGACATCTTGAGATGAGAAGCCCTTTCTCCTTTCTAGATGACCCTTTCTCAATGAGCATCTCATAGCTCAAAGAGAAACTTCTACCTACGGTAGATCCAAAAATTAATTGTTTTTGGAGGGCCTTTGGTGAAAAGAGAATCTCATTAAGAGATTTCATTGGAGGTGCACTTCAACATTTCATGAAATGAAAAGCTCTTCATTAGTTTTGGGAAGATGGTATTATACAAAGGGAGGATACCATGATTGCACAACACATCAATCATCATCCATATTGGGGTGAGTGGGTGAGGATGATAAGCTAGGGGTTGCATGAACACTTGCATATTTATGACGTGGGCCAGCAAGCTTGGTTACTGGTTTCCCTTGGGAAAAAATTTTCACTACCGAAAGGCTCCTATTTCTTTGATACATGCCTTGAAGAAAACTTATGAAATGAAGAAGGAGGCATGGTTGCGCTGGCTGTTCTTGGGTGAGTATGGTTACCACCCAATAGCTCATATTTTTTTGATTCATGCCTTGTGTATAGATGACAGAATGTAGCAAAATAAGGCATGTTCATTTTGGTTTCCCTTGAGAGAGATTGGCCACCACATGACATCTCTTATGTCTATGTATTTTGTATTGGGTAAAGCTTGCGATAATTCTCTCATGATGTGCATTGATGATGTTTCTTTGTATTGGGCTGATGTAACATTCCATATGTCCATTAGTATGTTTTTGCGCCATGATGCACATGAGGAGAAGAGAAAGCAACAAGATATCTTGTTGCTTTGGTTACTTTTGGGGGAGTTTGGCTTGTCCATCTTACATGGGGGAGATGGAGGATGGTAGCAAAGGGCCTTACTCTGGTGCTTACTATTAGGAGAATATGGTTTGAAATCTTTTTCTACCCATATATCTCCTTTTATTCTTTTGCATGATGTTGAAATGATGCTTGGATCCAACAAGGCCAACAGGGCTAAGAATGAGAGCATATCAATGCTCAATCAAATTCGTGAAACATGGGATGGAGAGATGCATTGTGAGATGGGGCTTTTCCTTTTTGGAAAGAGCCACTTATTTTTATCTATCTCATGTATTAATGATGGAGTTGGAACACATACGGTTGTCACTTGGCACTTCATGATAGAAGAAGGACATCTAACCATACAGTTGGAGGTCATTCTATATGTTTATGAAAGACAACTTTGGAGCCAAACATGCATAACACATTGCAACAAATGGAGGAAGCATTCCTTATGTGGATACCATTGGGAGGGGAATAGATGGCTTTGCATCTACTTTTGAAGTTTCTTGAGGACAAGCAACATTTTCCCCGAGGGGGGGGACTGTAATATTCCCAAATTTCCACATCATATTTGGAATATTACAGTCCTTGATTTTCTTAGTAAACTAAGAAAATAAAAGGGTGGAGGGACCCATAAACCTCAAATATGAATAAATATCCACTTTTTCTATGTGTGAATGCGGATTAATTAAGCCTAGATCTACATAATGAGGTAGTCGAGAAACTACTAATGTGAATGGAATTGGATATTGTGTCTCATTAATTGAGATAGATCATGGAGGTTGTTATAGTCAACTAAGATCTTGAAGATGTCAAATAGAATATCATGGAACATTCATGATAAAGTGATGGATGATTTTGTGCAATTAAAGCACACACGATGGAGAGGGTGTACATTACACTTAAACATGATGGTTGATTTGGTCAAACAACGTAGTCAAACTTGGAGGATCTTGTCCACATGCACAACGCAGTCTAGATGAGGTCCAAGGCATGGGAAGGCTCAAACATTATATAAAGAAGATGAAGGAAAGGATGGAGGTATGCTGGTTATTTTTGATGTAAGGATATTTTCAGATCTGAAATTGTAATGTGACATTCCATTGCTTTCTCCGGTTGTTTAGCAGAGATTGCAAGTGCTATTTAGCACATAGTGTTACTTGTCGGGAATCCCACCTATTTCTTAGAGTAGCTATAGAAAGAGTATTGTACTTCATTCTACATCAAGCATTGGTGCCACATCTCTTTTCCTACTTTCTGCAAAACATTCATATTCGGAAATTGCAGATTTCTGAAGATCAGTTTGGAAGGTGGAAGTTGTCTTCAGTACTTCAGCTGAAGAACTGGTAAGGGTTTATTCCTATCACCTTCGACTTATAGATAAGAATTCCTAGAGCTTCATTTCAGATCTAGAATTAGGCCAAAATTTATTGACCTTCGAGAAGTAGTACTTACTTCAGGAATTACGCTATCCAATTTGCAGATCCAAAAAGGAGGAAGGAAGTTACTAACATTTCAGCTAGTAATCCTATGAGGGATCATCCCCTCACATTTCCATCAGTATTTCCATCAGCCTGGAGTTTATTGTAGCATTTTTCAGCAGGAAGAAGGCCTCTCTTTCCCTCACAGTGCAATTTCTATTGGTAGTTGTGTTGCAGTAGCTATAATCATTATTGGAGGATTGAGAAGCTAGATCTATAGATTATAACTTGTAGATATGAAGAAGGGATCAACCCTTCAAGCTTATATCTGATATTGCAACACATTTTAGTCATCTATTTGACAGATATAGCTCCAGATCTATATTTCCTAGCAGATCAAGGATCAAATCCTAGGAGGGTGATTTTCCAAAGTTGTAGATCTGGAAAATCCTTTCTGGGTTATCTTGGGAATCCATCACATTGGCTAGATCTTGAATCTTGGCATCTGAGCTCCAGATTTGAGTAGATCTACATTTTCCTTTTCATCTTGAAGTTATATATTCATATTCTATTGAAGGGACAACGCAGTATTTTCTTCAGTGGCTCTACAGTTACGTTGTACCTATTGTAGCATGTTTTCTGGGTGACTCTAGACCATCTTTTTAGCTAGATCTACTCATATTTTGTACATGGTGTAGCTGAATCTTCTCCAATATAATAAAATGGCTCATCTTCTCTGTAAATTTTGATGTTGTCTTAAGATTTATTGTTTATCTTGTTGCAGTTCTTATATTGTGTTTAATTATTACTACATTCTCCCTTTTGGCATATTACAAAAACATGGAAAACATCATGGAATTTCACTTTCTAAGGAAATTCAAGTCGGTAAGGCATTTGTACAATCCTCTCAAGGATATCAAAAGTCTCACAATACTGAGGTTATATCTTGGAACATGACCCAATACTCAAGGAGCTCCTCCTGAGCTTGATGCCCAAGTATAAATGCCACCCAACCTGAAATTCCTTGAATTCGCTGTGTTTATTTGCATAAATATTCTTCCTTTCATGTGCTTCCTTTAAATACCTCTTAATAACCTACATTTCCTATTCCATATCTGCCAACATATCTAGTCCAATAAACACCTTGTTCATTGGATCACTTTATCCAATGGGAGTATTACAACTCCACCCATAAAGAACCTAAAATGGACTCATCTTCAAGGACTCATGATACCCATTATTATATGAAACTATACTAGTGGAAGATACTCTCCCCCCTTAAATTTTTGATGCATGACATACATCTTTAACATGTCCTGAAAAATCCTGTTAACCCTCTTTGTATGTCCATCTATATGTGGATGATAAGTTGTATTGAAAGCCAACTTTGTCCTCAAACCTACTGTGGTAGTGCATTCGGTGCATGGGCAGATGAAATACACTATTCTTAGATGGGAGGTTGCTTTCCTACAAGAAAGTTACAGGTCAAAGTGATTTGTCAAATGTTAATGGAACAAGTTCAGCATGTAAAAAGTTAATTTAAATGGAAACATAGCATGTTACATAAACAATGAAACAAAAACAAAACAACATGGAAAAGAAACACACCAATAAGTCAATAATGGAGAGATTTATCCCTTTATTAGGTGCTGCTGGTATTAGAAGATAGAATGGTAAATCTCTTGTAGTGGATCCTTCGAGCTACGAAGCTCCAATATCCAAGACAAGGGGGTCTCTTCCTCTTAATTTTCAGAAAGCCTCTATTTCCTCTGAAAGGATGGTAGATTGTCGAACACGTGGTGAACTCTTCTCTTTTGGATTGAGGTGTTAGATGACCAATGATTGAATCCTTCCAATCCTCTTACTGCTAGATAACACAAGTTGGTTTGTGGATGAGAAATTTGGCCAGCATAACAATGTGTCTCCCATTTCTCTTCCCATGGCTAGTTTTTATAGACATATTTCAAATTTTCCCTCCCTATCTTCGTCCAAGGTGGATGGTGACACAAGAGTGGGGGTATGATTCCTTTTTGTGTTGAACTAAAGCCTCAAGGTGGCTCAAAGGTGACTATACTTGGTTAGGTTGATTGAGAATTTTTTTCTGCAAGTGTGCCAAGTTGTCCTGGATAGTGACATTCCACATTCTCCAGGACCACGTGACTATCGGAAGGATAACTGCACTCTTCATGACTATCGAAGAAAAATTCGCAACGCGCTCAGGGCTAGTGCTTCCTCTACGCAGTCCAAAAATTTTCCTGTTGACCTTAGGAAAATTTGAATTGTTAGCTCCTCTAATGTTTTTCTTCCTTGTAAATATTTATTTGTACCTTCTACTTGAAATTTTCTAATTTCTTTTGCCTATACTTTTTTGTAGTGTTAACAGTTGCCCCCTAATGTATGAGGTATAGGAAGAACTGTATAGCCAAAATACATTATAGTTTATTGTTATATGTACTCCTTTTGAGAGAGAGATAGAGATTAACTTGATTGAGAATTGAGGTTGGAGACCTCTTGTCGTGAATAAAAAATACGCCATGCTCTATTGGAAACCTGCAAAAGATTGAATGAATAAAATATTTATATTAGGAGGGCATGTCTCATGCTCGTGATGTGTTGAATAGTTAAGCTTATATAATAGATAGAGGTTCTATTTATGTCAATTTTTGGTAGTGATCTATTTTTGGTTGATGATGGTGGTTATTAACACCCTCATGGGTGTTTTCTCTTTGAAAGAAGGTTGAATATGGTTCCCACATGAATAGTCTTGGTATGGCATGTTTATTTAGAGCACTTCCTCATTTTATACATGGATCTTTGATTGTTAGGGACCTTCCCGTGTAAGCATTATTGAAATATATGCTTATCAAGTCACGGATCTTCGACAAATTTTGACAGAGTGAAACGGTTATGAAGTACGATACCATCTTGACATGAAAGTTTATCTTTAAGTCGAATGCGAAGAGGATCAATAAAATAAATGGGCAATGATGATTCCCATCATGCCATCCAGGGATGCCTCTATTGAGGTGAGGAGTCATCCAAGGTACTACTTCCTTATTGGAAAATGCTTGTTGTGTTCAACAAGAAGGAAGCATAAAATCACCGAGACGAGTACCGATGCAAGGATCAGGGTTTCTGATGTAGCAGGGCATGCTGTGATAGCTTAACTTAGTCATTATGATGATAAATTGACATAAATCATGATGGTAGTTAAGTGCCCCAAGGTCGGAGCTGTAAATGCGAGTGGAGGTAGTCATAACAATTTCTAGTGAAGAAATCCTTGAAGTCGGTAGGACATCCAGGGTGGGTGTATGGTTGTTATGAGTGTCATGGTGGGGTGTGGGAAATAATGCGTGGCTCTGACCAAAGGTGTTTATGGACTACATTCAGGTGAGAAATGTGAATGGATGGGTGGAATTTCTCTCTTAAAAATATTGTACACTTGCAAAAATAATATAGAATAGGTTTATATGTACAAGAATAGAGATGGGTGCCCCTACAAACATGAAAATAATATGTCACTATGTTGTGAGGAAGGTTTTTTGCTGAGTATGTGGGCCTCATTAGTTGGTCTTGGTGTGGGGCTAATGAAGAGGATGAAAAAGTACCGCAGATGGGCTATGCTGGTGGGGGTGTGATAGGCCAAGTGTGCGACGTGGTGGTGAATATTTGATTTACTTATGAGAATGATAGTCTGGGAAAGGAGTTTTAACATGACATGGATAAAGAGTGACTTGATGTATGATGCATGAATTAACATGAAGTACTTCCCTGACTTAGATTTTATGGCCATGGCTCCAGACCTTTGGTGTATGGTCTACATGAGTGATGGATTCCATGGAGGGTGAGGCTCTACTAACCTGCGAGAATGTTCATTATGTGCAAGGTGAGGTGGTGATAAACATGGTCGAGTGAATGGAACATATGGTTGATTTATCTCGAGAAATGATGTCAAGGTATGCAAAGCTTCTTTGGGGACCCTATCATGCTAGGGATAGAATGATACATGCTCTTGTACCTTTAGTGGTTGGGGCATATGGTGATTCAATGCGTTTATAATACCTGCAACCAATAACCCAAGTAAAGAGCATATTTTGTATTAAAAAATATTGAAATTAACTATGAATGTAAAGAAATAAGAGAGGGCATACTTGTTGTGACTGAAAAAATGAATTTTTTTGAGGTGTAGATGAATGGGGCCTAGCTTGAACACGATGAATTTTTGATCATGGTGTTTCTTGTAGTTTTGAAATTGGGCTTTCTGAGCTCTATTTAAGGTCGGTCGAATAATGAGGAAACAGCGATATATGGGCCAATATGGCTCATTTTGAATAATTTGTGTCAATGTTTGGGAGTATGAGGTCAGAGTTGAGCCCTTGCTCCTGAGTTGAGTACCAAGGATTCATGATGTATATGTCAGGTAGGGCCCTGAACCTCCAACTTTGTAATTTTTTCACTTTTTTTCCTAGGGGATCTGTACAAATGTAATTTTGTATGGACTTCATGTTTATTTTGTGCCTCGACTTCGTGGGCGATCGAGGCTGCCTACCGCGGTCCTCCTGTAGAAGGAAATATTTGTGCAAGGCCTTCATTTCTCGCAAAGGATTTGTGTGATGATGTGCATGTCTCTACCTGATACATACGCATGGTCATCACACCTATTCTCTACACAGACACGATGAAGGTAAAAAAGTTGAATTTTTTTTACTTTTTGGGTTTTGGTCACTAATTTTTTGTTTTTATCTAGTGAGAGGATGTTGTGGCATGAGAGAGATTGGCCCGATATTCAAGTAGGTGTTGCCTAAGACCTTGGTGCTTAGGGGATCTTGGCACAGTGGGGGTTGCTCAAATTTATAGGGTTGCTCAAATTTCTAGAGACCAACATACTGAGGTCACAAGGTAGCATTCTTTGATTCTTGGTCTGCTGTTGGAACATGAGATGGCGTGTTATGGTGTTGTGCCACAGAGATTTCAGCATCCAGTTGGAGACAAACACTTACTTCATGAATGGTTTACTGCCTTAGGTGGAGGCTGTTCGACATCCACTCCCCCTTGGGAGAGTGAGCATCTGGTGTTGGGCTGAGGACAATTGTGGTCCCCATCCGATTACATAGGGATGTGTTCGCATTATCTCTGTGACAAAATTATCTAAGAGGGGTGCCTTGGCGATTATATTGTTCCTAACAGGGTCGTCATCACCCAATAGGGCATCGTGTCCACATATTGGCATCTTGCGTCGGCTATGGGTGGGTCACTTATATGACTGGGCCAGGCCTAGAGGGGGTCTTCTAATATCTTCACCTATGTGAGCATCTTATGCAGTATTATGTATCAGAGGGTGGTGATGCTCATAAATTTTGCGTCAGTACCCATGGGTCCTCCCAGGGATCCCCGGATGCGGCAGTGGGCACTCGTGATTCCCTACGGTGGACGAGGGGAGGCTAGTCGCTATTTGGATGCGACTGTTAAGGCGTGGTTCCAGGAAAACCCATAGATGTTTCAAGACTATCCATAATTGGCGATGGACTTTCGGGGAGACCCGTATATGGGTCTTCCTACTAGTTATGGATGGGGTCCAACAAGTACGATCTTTGATGTGCTTCTGTATTTTTTGAGGATTTTATTATGTGTATATTTATGTCTTTTATGGTGACACTCATACTATTTTTTTTTCTATTGTAGATGTGGGTTTGGTAGTGCATCCTACTGCCTACTTGGTGGGACATCAACCATTGAGGAGGGTCCCAGGTGGGGCCAGTCAGGCCCAGGTTGGGGGGCAAGGAGGTGCTGGGGGGCCTTTAGGGGTGGCGGGCGAGGGGGGGGGCAGTAGTGCTGCATCTGCCGGAGGGGATCCTACCCTCCTTAACCATGCTAAGGTGGCTCAAGATCATGATGCAATGGCTGAGGAGCACTTAGTTGCTATTAACCTCAAGGTTGTGGAAGTAGAGGCTCGGATCTAGCCTGCGAATGCTCGTGTAGCTGATCTAGCTGACTCATGGAGTCAGTTAGAGAGATTGAGCCAGGGTATGTAAACCTGGGGATTTTTTGACAATCTGGATGATGTATGGCTCGAGAAAATGATGGCTTGAGAGAGGGAACATTGCCTGATTTTTCATTGTGTGGCACTTGCAGTTTTGGCTGTTGTACCTGTACTGGCAGTAGGTGTAGCCGTGATTCCAGAGGACCCACCAACCGAGACTCAGCCCTAGTGATATTTGTGTGTTCAGGTAAAGCACCAATTATGAGGATTATTCCCTATTTTGATGACATGCAGATATATTTTTTGATAGACAATATGGTTAGGGACACGACTTGTATAATGGCATTCATATATTGTTTGACGTATATATGCGAGATGTATGTTTTTTGTGGCTCTTATGATGTGTCTATGGCTATTACTTGTGTTTATTGATGGATATTATGTACCTATGATGGATATTTACGTTTTCATGTTTTCTTGTTTTATGGATGATGGTTTAGACAAGATGCATTCCAGTCTAGGATTTGGTTAGCTATGTGATTGACTGTCTGGTTTTGATTTCTTGGTATATGTGTAAATGCAATATGATCAAAATGGTGACTTAATCGTCATGCATGCAAGTACTTCCTAAATAGGTGTGAATTCTGTACTTCAAAATCTTGGTTTAACTGCAATACCACTAGCTGGGAATTAAGATAGACATGTAGATGGTAAATGCCCTCGTTGGAGGCATCACTCAAAAGCTCGATGGCTGT
Source organism: Pinus albicaulis (assembly GCA_034641835.2). Lineage (NCBI taxonomy): Eukaryota > Viridiplantae > Streptophyta > Pinopsida > Pinales > Pinaceae > Pinus > Pinus albicaulis. The sequence goes on from CM076581.1 coordinate 1,259,448,190, forward strand.
ATTGTAATCTTCTTGATTATTGGTAGCTAATACGATACATACACCGTTGGTGAGGAATAGTGACCAGTAAGGATATTATATTTCCCAAGCAGTTGCTGCTAGATTTTGTGACCATCATAAGGCTCCATTAATGAATCCAGAATAGTTGATGGGGGGAATGATCCATCTATGACACCAGAGATATTTTTAGAACAAGACTTCAGATATTATGATCATCTAAAAAAATTATGTTACATGCATCTTAACTCTAAAGCTGAGACTTCCTGCCCTTATGGGTGATTTTTTTTTAGGTAGAGGCCATTGACGGGGTTAGCTAGGCGTGTACCATTGGGCTCTAACAGGATGTATGCTACCTTGAGGAGGAAATTGTTTATGATGGAAGGAAATTTCCTTTATGTTTTGAACTTCCCAAGTCCTAAGGCCTCTTTTGCAACATCGTAGTGTATGACTAAATCCCCCTATGAAAATGAGATAGGGGTGATGTTGCAGTCGAATGATGCTTTTACCCTTTTTTTATGTGCTTCGTTATGTTGCAGCAACTTTCGTTGATTTTCGTCGACGATTTCTAACTATACCAACCATTGATCTAAAGGTTGGGTATCATCAAGGATTTCGATGGCTATGTGTATTTTGGGGATTTCGTGTTCGATGGGAATCACAACTTCCACTCCGTATACTAGTCGGAAAGGTGTGAATCCCATTGACGTTTTAACTGCTGTGCGATATGCCCACAAGGTTAAAAAAACCATATGGTGCAAATTTTTTTTATGGTTATTAACCATACACTCTAACATTTTTTTGAGTACTTTGTTAAGAACTTCTACCTATCCATTGGACTGTGGGTATTATGGTGGCAGAAATTCATGTGTGAATCCTAGGTGATGAGATAGCTCCTAGAATATTTCGTTTTCGGAATGCTTTCCATGATCAGAGACTAGTTCCTTAGGCACACCAAATCATGCGATGAAATGTTTGAAGAGAAACCATGCGGCATTTTATGCCATGTTGTCATATGTGGGCATGACTTCTACCCACTTGGTGTTGTGAAACGAGATCCAAAAAGAGAATAAAAGAGATATCAATGCCTTAGAATAAGCAACTTCGAGGGGGAAACCTCCAATACATTACATGAATGAACAATTCTTGGATGATTCAAATTAAAAAACCTCCTTTCTATATATAGGAGCCCATGGGGCCACAATGAAATCCTAGTGGGGCCAAAATGCAATCCTAGCCGGCCTAACAATAATAATTTAAGGGCACAATAATAACAATATGGGGGTTACAAGGGTACAACAATAACAATAAGGGGGGCTACACTAACATAATAAGGGACTACACTATTAATATAGGGACTTAACATGCCCCTCTCCTTCAAACAAGTGTTTTCCTCAACGCTTGATTATTTCTTGATGCTTTTGTATAAAATTCTCATCCTCCCATGTGGAATCTTCTACAGGAAAGTTCTTCCACTTGCTGAGATACTCTGAAATTGATCGTACTTGTCGATTTCTTGTTTCTGTGACTGTTTCAAAACTTTCGATGTGATGTTGATCTTCCTGTTGTTTCATTATATTCTGCACCAAAGTTAGGTTATCCTTTGAGATTTGGAGAACTTGTTGTTCATGCTCGATGTGATCTTCCACTATTTTATCATCCATATTAACTATTATTTGATCCTTCAAACCATCCAAATTAGCCTCCATTTCTACTTTTAACCCATCTATGTCATCTTCGGTTGCTCTTCGTAAGATCAAATTTTTTTTCACTTGGTACCGTAATTTTCATATCTCATACTGCAATTATTCCTCTTCATGCATCATAGTATATCTTTTTGAAGAGCTCGATATTGAAATTCAATTATGTTGTGTAACCAACTCAAAAAGAGAAGAAAAGAGATATAAACGCCTTAGAAATGAGCCACTTCGAGGGGGCAACCTCCAATACATTACATAAATGAACAATTCTTGGATGATACAATTCACAAAACCTCCTTTCTATATATAGGAGTCCATTGGGCCATAATGTAATCCTAGTGGGCCACAATGTAATCCTAGCCGACCTAACAATAATAATTTAAGGGCACAATAATAACAAAATGGGGGTTACAAGGGTACAATAATAACAATAAAGGGTTTACACTAACAATAATAAGGGGCTATACTAGTGATATAGGGACCTAACATGCCCCTCTCCTTCAAAAAAGTGTTGTCCTCAACACTTGAGTAGCTCCGGGTGCTTCTGTATAAAATTCTCATCCTCCCATGTAGAATCTTCGGTGGGTAAGTTCTTCCACTTGATGAGATACTCTGAAATTGATCGATTCCGTAGTTGTCGAGTTCTTTTTTCTATGACTGCTTCAGGTTCCAATATGATCTTCCCTTCCCCATCAAGTTCTGGCAATACTGTTTGAACTGGAAGATTTTCACCTATAACCTTCTTTAAGCATGAAACATGGAACACTCGATGTACTCGCGAAGAAGCAGGAAGCTCCAATTTGTATGCCATAGTACCAATCTTTTGCAACACCTTGTAAGGACCATAGTACTTTGGCGATAATTTATTATCCTTCTTTGCTTGCTTGAGGGACATTTGTTTGTATGGTTGTAGCCGTAAAAATACCCAATCTCCTACATCAAAACTACTCTCGCTACGATGTTGATCTGCCTGTTGTTTCATTCGATTTTGTGCCAAATTCAGGTTATCCTTTAAGAGTTGGAGAACTTCTTGCTGATGCTCGATGTGATCTTCCACTGCTTGAACCTTCGAATTTTCCTTAAAGATGATGTGATGGATGGTGGATGATATCCATAAAGTGCCATAAATGGGGTCATTTTTGCTGCAGTATGGAAGGAAGTGTTATACCACCATTCAGCGAGAGGTAACCACTTGACCCATTGTGTTTGTTTATCGGATACAAAACAACGAAGATATCCTTCCAAAAATTTATTTACTATCTCAGTTTGACCATCAGATTGAGGATGATAAGATGAGCTATGAGCTAATTGAGTACCCAAACAAGAAGATAACTCCGTCCAAAAATTTCCAGTAAAAATGGGATCTCTGTCGCTCACAATAACCCTTGGGCTTCCATGTAGCTTTTGAATTCTGTCCATAAATGTAGTAGCAACTGTACTTGCTTTAAATGGATGAGATAATACACAAAAGTGTGCATACTTGGTAAGTATATCAACTACCACCATGATGACACTCTTTCCTTCGAACTTAGGTAAACCTGTGATAAAATCCATTGAAATCTCCTCCCAACGTTGACTTGGAATGGATAAAGGTTGTAGAAGTCCCGGGGTCTTAATTGTTTCCACTTCATTCTGCTGGCAAACCAAACATTCCGCCACAAACTTTTGAATATCAGATTTAAGGCCATCCCAAAAAATTATTTCTTCACCCTGTGGTAAGTTTTTAAAAATCCCGAGTGTCCTCCTAAAGGAGAAGTGTGCAATTCCAGAAGAATCTTTTGTTTTAGTTGGGAATTCTTACATAGATATAAGCGATCTTTGTACCATAAGGAATCATTTTTCCAACTAAATGTATCAGATGTACTAGGATCTTGCTGCAACTTTTGAATGAGTGTCCATACATCTTTGTCCTTCTTCCATTCATCTCTTGCTTTGATTATCCAATCTGGTTGGATAATAGAAATGGCACAAAGCAATGCTTCCACCTCTTCATTCTTTCTTGAGAGTGCATCTGCAACAACATTTAGCTTCCTTTTTTTGTATATTATTTCAAAGTCATAACCCAACATCTTTGTGACCCATTTTTGCTGCTCTTCTGAAGATAGTCTTTGTTCCAAAGAGTGTTTAAGACTATCATGATCAGTTTTTACCTTGAAGTGTCTTCCCATTAGGTAAGTTCGCCATTTCTTTAGTGCATGCAGTATTGCTAACATTTCCTTCTCATAAATAGGTTTCCGTAAATACTTTCCTTTGATTGGACGACTTTCAAAAGCAATGGGTCTTCCTTCCTGCATTAAAACAGCACCAATTCCATTTCCTGAGGCATCACATTCCACAATAAAGGTTTTTGTGAAGTCTGGCGTAGCTAAGATAGGTGCTAGGCACATTGCCTCTTTAAGATGTTCAAAGGCCTTAGTTGCTTCAGGAGTCCATGAAAATGCATCTTTCTTCAATAATGTTGTTAGAGGTGCTGCTATTCTCCTATAATTCTTAACAAACTTGCGATAATACCCTATTAACCCGAGAAATCCTCGCAACTGCTTTATGGTTGTGGGGACTTTCCATTCCTTAATGGCTTTAATTTTGTTAGGGTCTACCTTAACACCCTCGTGAGATACAATATGACCCGGATATTCCACCTCTTGTACTCCAAAGAAACATTTGGATGTTTTTGCATATAATTGTTTCTCCTGCAATAGTTTGAGCACCCTGTCAACATGTTCAACATGATCCTTCCAAGACCTGCTGTAGATTAGTATATCATAAAAAATACTAGCACAAATTTTCTAAGGAAGGGTTTGAAAATGGAATTCATCAACCCTTGAAATGTAGAAGGTGCATTGGTAAGGCCAAAAGGCATGACCAAAAATTCATAATGACCCTCATGAGTTTGAAATGTTGTTTTTGGAATATCTCCAGTCTTCATTCTAATTTGATGATATCCTGAACGAAGATCCAACTTGGTAAAATAAATTGCTCCATGTAATTCATCCAATAATTCATCAATCACAGGAATGGGAAATTTGTCTTTAATAGTGAGCTTATTGAGCTCCCTATAATCTGGACACATTCGCCATGATCCATCCTTCTTGTGTACCAATACTACAGGAGCAGAGAAAGAACTTTGACTAGGTTGAATTATACCCGCCTCTAACATTTCTGCAATCATACATTCAATTTAGCTCTTTTGGAAGTAAGGATATCTATAAGGCCTGATGTTTGGAGGAACACTTCCTGGAATCAAATGAATAGCATGATCATGATCACGAATAGGTGGGATTCCTTTGGGAGTTTTAAACACCTTGGAATGATTGTCCAAGACTTGTTGGAGATCTGCAGAAATAGATGATTTTGATGTTGGAACTTCTAGTGAGCATAATTGTGCAATTACGCCTCGTTGTTCTTTCTTTAGAAGCTTTGTCATGAAATTAGAGCTTATTATCCTTCCTCGCTTCCCCGCAATACCCCGTAATTTGACTTCCTTTCCTTCTGAAAAAAATTTCAAAAAAAGTTCTTGAAAATTAAAAGCTACCGTCCCCAAAGATTGTAACCATTGTACTCCTAGTACAACATCAGCACCTCCCATAGGAATGGAAAGCATTGGACTAGTCAATACATATTCCCCCATGGTTAGCTTGATATTATGGCATTTTCCGGAGCAATTTATAGTTCCTCCATTTGCAACCATCACTTGAAATTCTGGTGCTGGGTATAGGAAACAATTTAATTCCTTGGCTACCTTATAATGAATAAAATTATGGGTGCTACCTGAATCAATCAACACTATTACCCTTTTCTTCTTTATATGTCCTTCTATCTTGAGAGTTTGAGGAGTGGTAATTCCTGCCGGTGCATTACACGATATGGTCGGATTCATTTCTTCCTCTTCTAGGGGTGGTTCCTGGTGTATATCCTCTTCTTGTTCATTTTCTTCTTCTTCTTCACAATCTATGTAAAATAATTTCTTCTCCGCACACTTATGACCTTTAGTGTATTTGCTATCACAACTGTAGCAAAGCCCTTTTGCTCTTTTTTCTTCCAATTGTTGTGGTGTCAACCTTGTAGGTTGTGGAAATCTAAGCGTAGCAACACTTCCTTCTTTATAGAATTGAGTGGTAGGCTTCCTTGTTGCCATAATTTTACATTCAACTTTTCTTGCCAACCTGAATGCCTTCTCCAATGAATCAGGTTCCAAAACACGAACTTCATGTTGGATGTTATCCTTTAAAGTGCCTATGAAGAGATCAATCCAGTGTTCCTCTGGAATATCAGTTACCCTTATATTCAATTTTTTGGAAGTCCTCAATGTGCTGCCCCACTAAACCCTTTTGTTTGAGATTTATCAATTGGCTAAAGAAGGTGTTGCTCTTTGTATCCTCATAATGTGCTATCATTTCCTCGGTAAAAATTGACCAAGTGACAATTTTTTTACGGGAGCAAAGCCATCGATACCATACAAATGTATTTTGTTCTAAATGTAAAGTTGCAATGCGTACCTTTTGTGTGTTTTGCACGTTATGGAGATCAAAATATTGCTCCATCTGTATTATCCATGTTACAGGATCCTTTCCATCAAACTTCCTCATATCCATTTTTGGAATATGGTGGTTCTTCCCGCCAACATTCGAGTTTATGGAATCATGATTAACATTTATTTTGTTCTCATCAGGAGGTTCTTCTCCTATATTTCCGCCATTAGGAATCATTTCTGGTTTTAAGCTTGTCATCAAGCCTTCCATGTATGCTTTTAGATCATTCTTCATGTCATCCATCTTAGCTTCCATGCCAACTTCCATGCCATCCATCTTAGCTTCCAAACCATTCATCTTAGTTTCCATGCCTTTCTTCAAAACTTCCATTTCATTTTTTGTTGTTCTTTGCGAGAGCGAAATTTGTTGCATTTGCTCTTGTAATTTTGACATGTCATGTTGCCATTCTTCATCTTCATGAGTAATAGTAGAGCCTTCTAAAGGCTTAATGGGTGTTGAATTCTTTTTAGGGGCCATTTCGGACTCCAATATTGATATCTATTCTACAATAGGCCCTTGCAATCAATTCAACTTGATTCTTCAAACAAGACTTATGCAATTCGGAAAAAAAATACACACCTTTTACTAGCTTTGAGAAGCTCGATATTGAAATTGTATTATCTCTGTGCTTGAAAATCTTCGATATCTGAAATTCAGCCCTGTAGTAGCCCTCTGAAGCTTCTTTCAAATGCCACAGGTCTGACCTGATTTTGATGCTCCAAGACAAAGTTGTGTCTAATCTCCCACAATGACCTAATTCTGGACTGGTTCAGTAGAGCGAACTTGTAAGACTTTCCACGTGTCACTGTTTTGTCCTTTGTCTCTAAAATTGATAGCGAAGAAACTACAGGCTGTGTACTTGTGACCACTTTTGACGGCACTCCAATCCAATATTCAGAGAGAGAGTTATTGAACTTTTCCCACGATCACCTCTTTGAGATGAAATTCAGGAGCCTGAAAAAGCACTACCTTCCACAGATCATATCTCCAAAAATATTGCGAACCAAGTTCTGAAATTTTTTGACGAATTTCCTCGGGATTTCAGCTTCGCACCATATGAATTTCAGACTTCCATTGTGTAACTGTATAGCGCAAATCCCACGATGACGTGTTTGACTTTGAAAAAAATACCTAACTTCCACGAGATGATATCTCCTCAAATATTTAAGACAAGATCGAAATTTTTGAACAACCTTCCTCAAGAGTTCCGCTTAGCATGAAAGTACAACCAGAGCTGTGAAAAGAGTTATGGCAATTATGATGGCTTTGTTTGGGGTGTGAAACCAGATAAACTCGTCCCCAAATGTTGTGTAACCAACTCAAAAAAAGAAGAAAAGAGATATAAACGCCTTAGAAATGAGCCACTTCGAGGGGGCAACCTCCAATACATTACATAAATGAACAATTCTTGGATGATACAATTTACAAAACCTCCTTTCTATATAGGAGTCCATGGGGCCATAATGTAATCCTAGTGGGCCACAATGTAATCCTAGCCGACCTAACAATAATAATTTAAGGGCACAATAATAACAAAATGGGGGTTACAAGGGTACAATAATAACAATAAGGGGTTTACACTAACAATAATAAGGGGCTATACTAGTGATATAGGGACCTAACAAATTATCTCTATAATTGCAGATCCTCAATATCTAAAATTTAGCCTTGTAGTAGCCCTCTGAAGCTTCTTTCAAATGCCACAGGTCTGATCTGATCTAGATTCTTCAAGGCAAATTTATCTCCAATCTCCCACAATGACCCAATTATGGATTGGTTCAGTATAGCACAGTTGTCTAACATGCCACGTGTCATTGTTTCCTCCTTTAGCTCTAAAATTGATAGAAAAGAAACTAAATTCCATGTACTTGTGGCCACTTATTACAGCATTCCAATCTGATGCTGAGAGAGAGAGTTATGAAGGTTTTCCCACGATAACCTCTTTGAGATGAAATTAGGGAGCCTGAAAAATACCTAAATTCCATAAATCATATCTTCGAAAATGTTGCGAAAAAAGCTCTAAAATTTTGCAACGATGTTCCTCAGGATTTTGGCTTTGCACCCTAAAACTTTCAGCTTTTGAACCTTCACAAAAATTTTTTTTTAGCAAAAATTCCATAATGACCTCTTTGGGAGCAGCGAAACCCTAGAATCCAAAGCTCTGATACCAAGTTTTGTGAAACCAGCTCCAAAAAGAGAAGAAAAGAGATATCAACACCTTAGAAATAAGCCACTTCTAGGGGGAAACCTCCAATACATTACATGAATGAAAAATTATTGGATGTTTCAAATTACAAAACCTCCTTTCTATATATAGGAGTCCATGGGGCCACAATGCAATCCTAGTGGGGCCACAATGTAATCCTAGCCAACCTAGCAATAATAATTTGAGGGCACAATAATAATAATATGGGGTTTATAGGGGTACAACAATAAAAATAAAGGGGGCTACACTAATATAATAAGGGACTACACTATTAATATAGGGACTTAACACTTGGTGAAATAGTCGATGACTATAATGATTTATTTGTGGTTTCCAGACGACGCAAGGTTCAAGTCATAAAGTCCATTCCCCATTTTCAAAAGGGGTCGGCTACAATGACCGGGTGCAGAGGAAAGGGTGGTGCTCTTGCGTTTTGGGTGAATCATTGGCATCGCTCACACCATTTGACTACTATAATTCAATCATGAAATAGGTGTTAGCCCCTTATGAATTCCTTGACAAGCAAGCAAAGGGCTACATTGTCTTATGAGCCTTCAATGAATGAATTTCCCTTGAAAACACATCATCCTTGAAGCCTCTTTATGATTCCCTGCCTTTGATTGTTCCCCTCTGCTGTTATGGTGTCAATGAGCCTTCCTGATGAAAAATTATGCTCCAAAAGGCCTTTACTTACCCCTTGTACCTCTGCAAAATGTCCCATTTTACCCCTTTTTTCCCCTTTTGTCAAATTCCCCTTTTTTCCCCCTAAATCCCCCCTTACTCTCCAGAATCTCCCCAAAATCCCCATGAAATCCCACCCTTTCCCTTTGTTTTTCCAAGTTTCCCCTTTGTCCTCCTATCGTTACCCTCCCTAACCATTAAAATTCATTGAAATGGACAAAAACCCACTTTCCAAACTTACAATAGGGCTTAGCCCCTTTTCTCGCCAGCCCCAACCACTTCCCCACATATACCCTTTGCGCTAATACCAAGCGCTTAAAATACTTGGGAGCTAATCACAATCGTAGAGTTAGGCGGGTGCATTCCTTTGTATCATCGAAAAAAGCCGATGCGATTAGGTTTTAACACCAAGTCCCATGATAGGTTATACACAGTTGATCTGCTATTCCGATCTGATGGTGGAGCGCCAATCGCACCCCCCACCTAATCGCAATCACAAGTTTCGTGTGTCACCCCTTTCCGTTCCTCTCGATCACGACGCTCCGATCACATTTGGACTATCGATCTTCCCGCCGGATCAGACGGTCCAATGCTAATCACGCTCCACGCTCTAATCGCAATCGCAAGTTTCTGTTCAGTGCCACTTTCCACATTTTTTGTTGCAATCTCCCCGATCTCATCCTAGCCATCCATTTCCCTGTTGATCCTAAGGCCTGCACTAGTTTCTCCATCGCAATCGCAACATTCAATCGCATCTCCCTTTCCGCGCCCCCCGATTGCGATTATCCTGATTCGATCCTGACCATCCGTCTAACCTAGGATCAGACGGTCATCGTAATCCACGCCAAAATCAAAATCAGAAATTTGTTATGTGTCACCCCTGTCCCCCTCCTGATTTCAATTACTCCGAACAGATCCTAGCCATCCGTCTCCCCGCTGATCCAATGGCTATCGCATGTCTCCGCCCAATCGCAATCGGAATTTTGTTGGTGCCGCCTCTTTGTGTCCCCTTCGATTGCGATCCCCCGATCCAAATCTCCACCGTCGATTCTCAGGTAAATCCAACGGTCATCAAATCCCCTTTCCCAATCGCAATCGGAACTTATGTATTATGTTCCCCCTACCCCTTTCTGATTGCGATGCTCCAAATTAATCTTGATCGTCTATTGGATCTAGAGATATAACTGCTCAAATCTAATCACCCTCCACCATGCTGGGTCCCACCACATACTATCACGATTCATTGTATTTTCATCGCATTTCTTTGTATTTTCATCATAACCAAAGTTTTGGGGTTTTACATTAAATTTAATGTTTCATATTCATTTCGTCCATTTTCATAAATCCATCCCGCTATGTTGATCTCCGCCATTGATCTTTTTCTCCAGACCACAATCGAACGGTCCACATGCATTCTACCATCAAACCCTATTTGTTCACTATTAATACCATTTCAATACATTTTCAACATCATTTCATGTAAAACCACCATTTCACCACCACCGCGCTACCACTCTGCCCGTCCTCCGTAACCATCCACCTGCTCCGTGCATGGACTTCTTCACACAGCTGTGGGTTTTTGTAGGGTACAAGAGGTGAAACGCCGTCATGATTACAAAGTTTTGATATTGTGGCAATTTTTCACCTACAGAGACATAAATGAAGTGGCAGAGAGTTCCAGGCATGAAAACAAAGATTTTTGAGCCTTAACCAAGTCTGCAAGGCAAGCTACCAGGTCAAAGACATCATAGACTACCAGAGGATACAGATATGCAGAAGTTAGTATATAGCAGGTTTTTCTACATCAGCAGAATGTTTTTCCTAGGAAGGGACAGGTTGCCCATACTGTTTTTTTTCTACGCCGTGTTCCAGAGGGGATTCCCGCCCACACCACAGTCCAAAGCTACCCGAGCATTTGTTTCACAAGTATGGCGTACCATTCAGTAATTTATTTACATGTTGTTTATTCACCGAAGGTACTACAGAGTACAGAAAACCAGGATGCATCGAAGACATACCTAGAGTTAATGAAGCCTAACGAAGACCATTATTTCCTCCGAAGAGTGCTAGAGATTAATGCTCATAGTTTAAAACAGAATGGGCTTTGGCCCTCTTCCTCTTCTAAGTGTTAATGTTGCATTTAGTTTTCTACCTACCTCCTTTGTTTCTCTTCAGTTATAAAACTCATGAAGAAAATATTGTAAAGGTTGTTGATGAGATATCTGTGAATTGCAAGCTTTCTCTTGAGGCATGCTCACTGTGTAAAGTTGTAAGATAGGCTGAGGAGTATGTTTTCAAACTGAGTTTCAAGCTATTGGAAAATGTTGTACCTGATTGGTGTTGCTCTTAATATGACAAGCACATTTCTTTGGATCCTGATCTAAAGCTGCGGTGATGTTTTTATGTCTTTGTGTTTTATTTCATTCAATTTCGATTCTTCTGGCTTGCATCAGAAATCTGGCATAGGATTTGCCCTTGTTAGGCACGCTATGTTTCTTCTCTCCTTGCCTTAATTTTTTCTGCTAAATGTGTTATTTGAGAATTGGTTTCATTTTATTTAACCAGTCTAGTGGATGTTATTGCCTGCTAGTTGATGTATGAGTTAATGAAACTTCTTCTTAGATGTTCTTGTTAGAGTTTAATTGAATGAATTGGGAATACTGGGAGTTTAGAACTCTGTCTCTGTCTCACTAGGATCCTTTTCAGTTAGTTAAACCTTTCTAAGTTCCCTCAGTTTTTTCCTTGCATTTCTATGAGAGTTGCCTAAGATTATGTCCAAGAAGGTCTGGAGTTAAATGACCTCTGACCTAATCTATAGATAGAAATTGGTTTACCCTCATTCTTTCACTTTCATCCCTGATTGTTTCACTCCACCTATAATTTTAGGATCCAATGCTTTAGATGACTAGCCCAACTGAAAGCCTGCATATTGAATAGCAAGTAAACCATTTCCTGACTCCATTTACCTAATGGTCTTGAGATACTATCTGAATTTATCTCTCTTTGCCTAAAATCTTCTTTGCCTTTCCTTGTCTTATATTCAACCCTTCATTCCTGATTCCCAACAACCAAATCAAAACAAATCAAACAAAACCCCGAGCCTTATAACTAGCCTGACATCTTAACTTTTGAACTTTAAAGACATATACCTTTGATAATCATAGAGAGATCCCTCTCTGGACCTAGGAGGACTAGATCCTAAGGTCTGAAATTAGTTTGATGTTGTCTCATCTTTTGGTCTTTGCAACCTAGCCAAAACATGGGAATGCCAACATAATGGCGACTCCACTGGGGAATTTCTGAGTTTTCCTCACCTTACTATATCATAAGCCTCAGAAAACATACAATCTCTGGTTAGGTTGGTAGTTAAACATGCCTATTCATAGTTCAACCTCTATACCATTTGTTGTGTTCTCCCATACTCTTAGACAGAGCCTGGGAAGGGTCGGGTAGCCTCCAGATCTCACACTCTTTAGAGGTGACATATCTGGTAAATGCCCTCCCAGTCAATCTCTTGTTAGATTCTGTTGTGTTTGGAAGATATCCTTGATAAGGGACATCTCATAAGCACTATGGTGGATAGTGTACCCTCTAGAAACATCCTAAACCTTCCACCTGGTGACTCCATAGTTCCTAAATGGTTAAAGACTCCACTAGTGATCAGTAGGCCTACTGATTATCTTGGTTTCACATAAGACTCCATTGGGAGACTAGAGCCCAATACAATGCCAACCACAGTAGAAGTAACAAGTAGGGTTAAGCTGCTTGGTTAGAAAACAACATTTTGGCTTCAAGAACCATTCATACAAGAGCTTACCCTAACCCAGACCCACCTGAAATAGTTAAAAACCCTGAGAGTATCCCCAAGAGGTCTCCTACACCAAAAAAATCAACTATTTCCAGCCACATCCATGGAGCTTACTCTACACCAGAAAACTTTACAGCTCTATCAGATCCATTTTTTTGACCTAGGCACTCAAAATAGTTTGCCAAGAACTAGTTCATTCAGTGTTCTAGACCAAACAGACCTTGAGTTTCCTAATTCACCACCTCAAAGTGGTAAACACATTAGGGACAGAGAAGCCCTCCATATACACCTCCTGATATTCACTTCATTCAAAACTTGGGGCTCTCCCACCCTAAATCTGCTCAACAAACCTCCGTTGGTCATAATATCCCTGTCATCCATATACCAGCTGCCCAATTCAACCCTTTACCTCATCAAAACATCATCATGGCAGCCTGGTATGCACCTCTGGTTTTACCTCAGCCTCTAGTACCCTTACCCAATGATTATTAATCAAATATCCCACACTTCACAGCAAAATAATCTACCACAGCCCAACACCATGTAGATAGGATGGAAGATTCTTTTGACTACACGGAGATAGATGATGATACAATCAAAATGATAATCTTTGCCCAGAGCTTAGGGGGTGATGTGAAGAAATGGTTTAAGGGCCTACCTTCGAGTAGCATCAATGACCTCCCAGCTCTATATCAGACCTTCATAAACAAATGGGAGGCTAAGGCCAACCCTCTCCAACTCCTAGGAGAATATATGAGCCTTAAAAGAAATGTGGGGGAGAGTGTCCATGATTACACAATGACGTTTAATAGCATTTATAATGCTCTTCCTCCACATATGAAACCTCCCCAGGGCATGGCTCTGACCAAATACCTTGAGGGATTTGATGCTGACATGGCCTACCAGCTTATGGAGAGAGATTACAACACGTTGGAGGATATGCAAAAAAGAGAAGTGAGTGTAGAGGCTAATCTGATTGATAAAAGAGCAAGATTGAGAGCTGAGAAGAGGGTAACATATAGAGATGACACTGTAGCTTCCACATCTGATCCCAAATATGATCATTTATCCAAAAACATGGAAATACTACAGCAAATGATGGAAAAAATGGTTGTCACAGTTAGAAATCAGAACAAAAACCAGAACCAAAACTTTAGAAGAAACAATAACACTCCCAATAGACAAAGAGAATCAGATCAACAGGTTATACCCCCATTTCAAGAGAAATTTCTTGATGAAGATGAGGGAATCATAGAAGACTCTGAAGGGAACACAATAAACATGTTTGGAACAGAGGATTCAATCCATAATTGTTACAGAGAAGAAGATCAACCCTCATATTGGGATGAGGAAAGATCAGAATCTGATGATTACAGACTTGGGTTTGAAAATGCCATGATGTAGGTCAGAGAACAATATGAAATTAGAAGCAAAAAGAGCCAAGAAACTCCTAAACCAAAAGCTTTTGAGGTCACCATAAAGAAAAGACCTGAGAAAACTTCTAAAGCAACTGCTAAAAGTAACAAATCAACAGCTGAGAGTTCTGGAAAGAAAAAAGAAAAGGACAACCAAAACACCAACACACAAGGCAAACCAGCCAGCAGTGCTAGCACTACAGCTACGGATCCTGATAAAACTGTCACAAACACCGTACATAACGAGAATCAACACACCGATTCCACCACTAAGGCAGTGGCTAACAGAACAGAGTTGAACATTCCAAAGAATCAGTCCACTTTCAACTTGGAGAGTGATATTGCAAAAATTAAAATTTGTGTCCCACTCTCTGAGCTGGCCACTCAGGATGTTTATAAAGGCCAAATTTCTAAAGCATTAAATTTAGGTGAGAACAGTGACACTATAAATGTGAGTGATGATCTACCTGCCCTTTTGTTTGGTCCAATGATAGAAGGAAAGCTTCAGGAAGGGGTAGTGCCCCCTTTTTATATCAGTCTTAATATTCATGAAAAGATTCTTCATAATGCAATGCATGATTCTGGAGCATCACATAACCTAATGCCTAAGGTAGTCATGGAAAGGCTAGGCCTGGAGATAACCCGACCTTACAAAGACCTATATTCATTCGACTCTAGCAGTGTAAAATGCCTTGGCCTGATCAAAGATTTATGTGTGAGCCTCATGCAGATTCTAGCCAAATGTATGGTCATGGATGTTGTGGTGGCAGATGTGCCACCCAAGTATGGCATGTTATTATCAAGATCGTGGGGGTCCAAGCTGCAAGGAACGATGTAGATGGATGGGGCTTATGCCACAATCCCAATCTTCGACCAACTTAGAAGACTGTACAGGGAATCACAAATGAAATTCCTGGTTAGTAGCCCCGAAAAACCTGAGAATTATCCTTTATACTTTGTGCACACAGATCTAGACTCTTTCATCTTCTACAACGATGAATCTTTGGGGGGACTAGAATCTGAAAACGTAGATACAAGAAAAGGTACGCATGATGAAAAATAACCAATGGACTTTAGCATAATGGCTACCTTAGACTCAGAGGATGAAGACGTAGAAAAATTTGAGCATTACACTGAAAAAACAACGCAAAATGAGCCAAAAACATAACACAATCAGCCAACTAGTCACCTCTCTGACTTCCACATCCCTAATGAAAAATTAAACAACCCACGACCTAGTGCAGACCTTACTACACAGAATAATGGCGAACCCAGCCATAGGGAAAGAAATGATGACAAAACTGAGAGTGAACCCCTGTGGGAGATGAGTTTCGATGGGTCCTGCACAAGAAGAACTGTCGAGGCTGGGGTATGGCTACGTAACACAGAGAGCATCTACGTGGAGAGCCATGCCTACAATCTGCATTTCAAATGTACCAATAATATTGCAGAGTATGAGGCCCTTATCTTGGGTTTAAATCTGTTGAAGAAGATAGGAGCCCATAGAATAGCCGTGCAGGGAGATTCTGAATTAGTTATCAAACAGGTTAATGGTGAATACACAGCCAAATACCCTAGGTTGAGAGCATATAGGAACGATGCTGTGGATATATTGAAAACATTTATTGAATATAAATTAGTGTTTGTTCCTAGAAATCAGAACACCATTGCAAATGGATTAGCTTCCCTAGCCAGTTCATACCCTAATACTCCAAGTGACCAACAAATCATAATACAAACTAGATTCAGACTTGCAGTGCCGAATAACGAAAAATACTAGCAGGTATTTGAGGGCGACAAATAGATTGAAGATTTCCTGATAGGCAGAAATGAGTTTGAGTTTTCTTATTCAGACTCTACATCTAGTGATAACTGCCTAAGTGAGGAGCCCTCAGATGAGGAAGAAACTACACCCCACAAGGTAGAAATAAATGCTTTAAATGAAGAAATTGGAAATTCAACCATAGAGTGTGAAAACGCAGACAGTGAAGAAGTAGAGGTGCTGCAGGCCAAAGATAAGGACATACCTCGAGGTATGGCGCCATTAGAAGACCTTTTTGACTTCGATGATGTGGAAAAAAGCCTACCATAGAGCACGCGGACTCTGACATTGAAGAATGTAATATAGGCACAAAAGATAAGCCCAAAATGATTAAATTGGCTAAGTCTCTTCCTGCAAACATGAAAAGGAATACATTTACCCTTTTAAGGAATTTGTGGATGTGTTTGTGTGGAGTTATGAAGACTTAAAGGCTTATGACACGAACATTATACAACACAAAATACCTTTAAAAGAAAATAAGAAACCCTTCAGGTAGAAACTTTGTAGGATAAACCCGAAACAATTGCCTGTAGTTGAAAAAGAAATTAAAAAGATGTATGAGGCAAGCATAATAGTTCCCGTAAGGTTCTCTGATTAGGTTTCGAATTTAGTGGTTGTGAGAAAGAAAACTGGGGATATTAGATTATGTACTGACTTCAGAAATCTTAATAGAGCCTCACTCAAAGACAACTACACTTTGCCAAAAATGGAACACATTCTACAGCGGGTAGTAGGCTCAAAAAGGATTTCCTTTTTGGATGGTTTTTCAGGTTACAACCATGTCTTAGTGATCCCAGAAGACTAACTCAAGAGAGCCTTTACCAATCCATGGGGCACCTTTATGTATGTAAAAATGCCCTTTGGACTGATGAACGTTGGTGCAACCTTCCAAAGAGAAATGGATATAACTTTTTTAGATGAGATATTACACTTAATTGTTATTTACTTAGATGACATAACAGTCTATTCTAAGACTAAAGAAGAACACCTAAAACATTTGAGAAAAGTGTTTGAAAAATGTAGAAGGTTTGGTCTATCATTGAATCCAAAAAATATTGAATTTGGGTTGCGAGAAGGAAAGCTTCTTGGCCACATTATATCAGAAAAGGGAATCAGGATAGACCCACAAAGAGTTGAGGGAATACTACAGATCACACACCCAAGAAACATCAAATAATCATAGTCCTTCATTGGGAAGATTAAATTCCTTAGGAGGTTTATTCCCAACCTAGCTAAACACCTTAGGAATATGACTAACATGCTGAAGAAAGGTGTGGGAGTTAAATGGACTGTTGGAGCTAAACAATATTTTGAATCAGTAAAACTTGCACTCACCCAAGCTCCTATTCTGATCAGCCCAGATTTCTCTAAGGATTTCCTGATCTTTTCATTTGCCTCTGAGCATATAGTGGCTGCAGTCTTACTGCAGAAAAATCCAGAGGGAATTGAAGAACCAATTGCCTTTTTCAGCAAAGCACTAAGGGATGCCCCCTTGAAATACAACATAATGGAAAAATAGGCTTATGCCTTAGTCAAGGCCTTAAAATACTTAAGGGTGTACATATTTAATTCCCATACCATAGCTTATGTGCCTAACATAGTGGTCAAAGATATATTGTCCCAAGACCCAGATGGGAAAAGGGGCAAATGGATTGCTGTGATTTTAGAATATGACCTTGAGATAAAACCCACCAAACTGATCAAAGTTCGGGGCTTAGCTAAATTAATGGCTGAATCAAATATGAAAGCCCTTGAAATTAACATGGTAAATGCCTTGGATGAGTAGGAAGGACTGCCTGATCCCACTGTTGACGAGAAGTTTCAGAACTCTCCTTGGTACTCTGATATCCTTTATGTGCTCACCAACCTCAATGCTCCACCTGAACTGTCAAAGACCAAGGCCAGATTCCTAAAAATAAAAGCCAAAAGCTATTGCATTCTGAATGAAAACTTATATTGGAAGAATCCAAATGGCCTATTGCTTAAATGTTTGCCAGAAAGTGAGGCAGAGAGGATTAACCAAGAATTCCATGCAGGAGAGTGTGGAGGCCACCTGAGCTGGAAGGCCACTACAAAAAAAATACTTAGAGCTGGTTACTACTGGCCTACGCTCTTCAATGACATTCATTAGATGCCAATTTCACAGCCAACTCCGATATGTTTAGTTAGCAAGAGAAAACTCCTTCCCCTCCCTTTACAACCCATCACTGTTGAAGGTCATTTTATGCAATGGGGCCTGGATTTTATTGGAGAAATCCACCCTACTTCTTCTGCACAACAAAAATGGTTCTTTACAGCCACAAACTACTTCACTAAGTGGATAGAGGCCATACCTACTAGGAACGCCATAGATTCAGTCATCATTAGGTTCCCAGAAGGTCATATCCTCTCTCGATTTGGCTACCCAAGAAAAATAATCACTGATAATGCTTATGCTTTTGGATCCAAGAAAATAGTTGATTTTTGTCACAGGTATCAAATAGTGCTTGGTCATTCAAATTCTTATTACCCACAAGGTAATGGCCTAGTTGAATCATCGAACAGGAGCCTGGTGATCATCGTCAAAAAGTTGTTGGAAGAGAACAAAAAGTCATGGCATAACAAGTTAGTGCATGCCTTATGGGATGACAGGCTTACAACAAAGAATTCCATTGGCATGTCACCATATCAGCTTGTCTATGGTGCGTGGGTTAGTTTTCCCTACTGCACTCGGGATACTGTGTAATTGCCGGTTCAAGATTCAACTTGCAGAAGACACATAGGAGAAGACAAACCAAAAAATTCATCTTCTTTAAAACAAGGGAAGAGGTCTACAACAGAGCAGTGAAGGTTCAGGAAAATATAAAGAAATTGTTTGACAAAAGAACCAAAGCTGCTAATTTCAAAATTGGGGATAAATTTCTAAAGTGGGACTCAAGGAGAGAGGACAAAGGAAAACACAACAAGTTTGACAGTTTGTGGCAGGGTCCATACATCATCCAGGCCACTGTGGATCCAAATGCCTTCTTCCTACAATAATTAGATGGTACAGAACTGTTTGGGGGTCCTGTCAATAGCAGGATGCTCAAACACTACTTCTGCTGATTTTCAATTTCCAGTTTTCATTTCCATTGTACATACCATTGCAGTTTTTATTTTTCAGGAAAAAAGAGAAAATGTTTCAAAAAATAGAGGAAGAGAGAGGTTCATACATGCTTAAAACATGAACCTCTGATGTGCAAAGGATTGGCTCTAATATGCTTAAAACTTGAGCCAAAGAAAGTAAAATAGCTGGTCCTAACATGCTCAAAATCTGGACTAGCAAAGAAGACAAGAAAAATCAGCTCTAACATGCCCAAAATCCCAGCCAAATTTAATAAGGATACTTCAAGATTTTAGATTCCAAGCCTTCACAGCTTTGTTCTCGCTTTTAGAAATTTTATTTCATGTGCAATTGTATTTATGTTTTAGATTCACACCAAACTAGACTCCGTTTAATCCTAGTTTCGACTGCTTTTAAATTTCTCGTTGTAGAATGTAGAGAAGAAATCTACCTGATGGCTTAATCCTAGCAAATATTTAGATTAGTAGAGAACATATGAGACCAACAAATTAACTGTCTCCATGGAGTAATAAGGGTAGATTTAGAATAGGTTTATTTTCTGTTATAAAAATAAATGATGTAAAGGGTCTGCTAGCTCAAATGCACCCTAGAAGAAAAAATTATAGGATTGTAGGATGGGTAGGTAGATTGTTGAGAATGTTTTGTTGATCTATCATATTTGTGGGAGCTGAAAATGGAAGAAGAAAGGTGGCTTAAGCAGCGGGCGTCTAGCCTACACCAAAGATCATTTTCTGAATTCTTGACTCCTTCAAGAAGAAGCCATCCCCATGTGTAGCCACTGTTAGCCCCTTATGAATTCCTTGACAAGCAAGCAAGGGGCTAGATTATTTTATGAGCCTTCAAGGAATGCATTTCCATTGAAAACACATCATCCTTGAAGCCTTTTTATGTTCCCTGCCTTTGACTGTTCCCCTCTGCTGTTATGGTGTCAATGAGCCTTACTTATGAAAAATTATGCTCCAAAAGGCCTTTACTTGCCCCTTGCACCTCCTTATAAAATCCATTTTGCCTTCCTTCATCCCACCTTTTTTCCCTAAATTCCCCCTTACTCTCCTTTAATCTCCATAAAATCCCATGAATCCCACCCTTGTCTTTTGTTTTTCCAAATTTCTTCCTCCTATCTGCTACCCTCCTAACCATTAAACTATCAGGGGGAAAACCCCACTTTCCAACCACACAGGGCTTAGCCTCTTTTTCTCGCTCCGCAAGCCCCAACCACTACCCCACATATACCATTTGCGCTAAGACCAAGCGCTTAAAATCCTTGGGAGCTAATCGCAATCGGAGAGTTGGGCAGGTGCATTCCTTTGTATCATTGAAAAAAGCCGATGCAATTGGGTTTTAACACCAAGTCCCGCGATAGGTTATACACTGTCGATCTGTGTAGAAATTTGAATAATATCTGAATTATTCACCAAGATTATCTTGAATACACACTATTTAAGCTTCATGCATAATACATAACCTATTCTACAATTGATCATCAATATGCGGAAATAGAAAGCAGCCGCATGCGCTCATTAAAACATAATCAAGCATACATATCAACACAGTATGTAATGGGGAAAGGAATATCTGAAAACCCCAAACTATCTGTATATTATAATGATAGAGAACATGTAACAATACATAGCACAAAGCTCTCACAACTCTCAGCACTATCTCAACGCTACAAACTAGTTCTTTAAGATGAACAAGTCATGTTCAAATATCCTCCATACATACCTCGCCTTGTGCGCAATCCAAGATGTGAATGAATGAGATCCAAGTTCGATTCCCCTAGCTTGTACCTGTGCAATCCCCTATTGAAATTTCCATCAATGTGTAAGTCTCATAAGGTGTATAGTCACACCGATAGTCACATCACTCCTTTCACCCACCTCTAACACTTGTCTCCACTCTAACTCGTCCATGTATCATAGCGAATCGATGTTCTTTAATTGATTTATGAGTTAATAATTAGTGAATTAATTAATAATTAATTCACACCACTCAACACTAGTGTATTTATCGCTTCAAATAATAAGCAACTAGTCTAACTAAGAACCAACACAACTCCACCAAACTCTGTCACATGAGTTCTAACCGAAGTCAACCATGCAATAGCTCCACTAAACCCTAGGAATAGCGTAATTCCTTCTGTCAGCTGCATGTGCCACATCCAGGCATCAAATCAAGTGCTCCAAGAGGATAAGATAATTTTTATAGTCTAAATATTATTAAGGGTTAATAATATTTGATTGTTCTATTTTTAGCTCGGCAGTCTAAAAATAGATTCCGCCCAATGTCTAAAAATAGAGGTCCATATATTTTTACCAACCTGACCAATCATCCATAAATAACATCCTGCAACTCATAGACCATGATCCATATGTCTAAAAATAGACTTTGCGCCAAAAATAGCCTGCGGGCCCACTTAGTGAAGGCGACTTCTTTTCACTAAGCTCCATCATCTTGCTTACTTCTCAACATTCCCTCTCAATACATATGCATTATCCAAAGAACCAGAATCCTCGCTCCCTTTCGTGTATTCGAATTTTCTCCTGGTGAGCGCCTTTGTCAAGATATCAGCATCCTGATCCTCCGTGGGAATATATGAAAGTAACATGATCCTCCGCTGAACACAGTCTCTGATATGATGGTACCTGATGTTGATGTGTTTGGATCTATCATGAAATACTGGATTAACTGAGAGCTTGATGCAGCTCTGGTTATCACAATAAATCACAGTAGGCTCCAAGTGTGACCCAAACAACCCGACCAGGATCTTCCTCATCCATATAGCCTCGCATGCAGCCAAACTTGCTGCCATATACTCAGCCTCTGCGGAACTAAGTGCCACGGATCTCTGCTTCCTGCTGTACCAGGAAACTGCTATCGACCCGATCCTGAAAATCCCTCCAGATGTGCTCTTTCGGTCCGTTAGGCTCCCAGCCCAATCTGCATCTGTGAAGCCACAAATCTTCACCTCATCCTCCTGTCTGTACCACAAGCCATATCTCGATGTGCCTCTAAGATAACGAAAACATGCTTTCCGCTTCCAGAGCTTCAGCTTAACCATAGCTTGTGAAAGCTGGTTAACAAAATAGCATATGTCGGGTCATGTATTGACCAGATACATAAGCGACCCCACCAACTGTCGATAAACAGTGGCATCCACTACCTTCGCCGAAGTAGCATCTTCCTTCCTCCAACCACCAGGAAGAGGAGTATCAACAGGCTTGTAGCCATGCATGTTGAACTTCTCCAGTATCTCCCAGGCATACTTACCCTGAGAAACAAATAGTCCACCACTGCGCTGCCAAATTTCCAATCCCAGGAAATAATGAAGGAGGCCCAAGTCCTTCATCTCAAACTCTCTAGCAAGATCCTCCTTGCATGAAAGTATCAACAGCTATCACCCGTCAAAATCAGATCATCTACATACAAACACAATGATCAGCAACTTACCCTCCACCACAATCTGGTACAGGTTAGGATCCGCCTCACTCTTGGAGAATCCAAGTCCGGTGAAATAACTGTCAATCCGTGTGTACCAAGCACGAGGTGCTTGTTTCAACCCATACATTGAGTCTGCACACATGCGAATCACTGCTGAAGATCTTGAAACCTTCGGGCTGCTCTATATACACCTCCTCCTCAATTACTCCATTGAGGAACACAGTCTTCACATCCATCTGATGAATGTGCCACCCCATTTGCACTGAGAGAGCAGGAATCGTCCGTATGGAAGAATACCTTGCGACAGGTGCAAAGGTCTCCTCATAATCGATCCCCTCTATCTGTGAGAAGCCTCGGGAAAAAAATCTTGCCTTGTACTTCTTCACACTCCCGTCAGCCGCCTGCTTCACTTTGTAGATCCATCTCGAACCCACCACTGATTTCCCTTCCGGCCTTGGGACAATATCCCATGCACTGTTTCTGACAATCGAATCATACTCTTCCACCATGGCATCTACCCATGCGGGATCCTCCACAGATTCCTCGAAAGAGGATGGCTCTGTCACGATACACTTGCTCACAAGAGCCATGTATCCAGTGTACCGATCAGGTGACTGTCTCTGTCTGCGCTGTGATGTAGGTGCTCCTACAACCTTCTCTACATCTTGAGCCAGTCACTCAGCTTCTGTAGTGCGCTTCCGCCCTCTGATGGTTGGCGCTGCTTGAGTGGTCTCTTCCACTCCATGAACCTCATCTTGTGGCTGATCCACATCCTGAGACTCATCCTTAGGAACTAATAGCTCCTCATCTGCATGCAAGTGTGGCTTCCTCTCAAGCGAACACTGCATGGATTTCTCCTCCTGAAATTTGATATCCCATCGCACAACAGTCTTGCGACTGTCTGGAAAATACACACGATAGTTGTGGGGCGTATCAGTGTACCCCACAAATATCCCAACCTCTGCAGTCGGCTCCAGCTTCTTCTTGGCATCCTTTGTCACATGAATGTAAACAGGTGAACCAAAAATCCTCAAATGGGAAATATCAGGCCTCTTACCAGAAAACGCCTCCTCGGGTGTACTCATGCCAAGTATCTTGTGAGGACAACGGTTCTGCACATATACTGCAGTATTTCATGCCTCCGCCCACAAGTGAATGGGTAGGCCCTGATCATGCAACATCGCCCGTGCAGCACCCACGATCGTTCTGTTCTTCCGCTCAGCAACCCCGTTCTGCTGTGGGTTATGGGGTGCGATGAGCTCTCTCCGAATCCCTTCTGCGCTGCAAAATTCCTTGAATTCAGTAGAGATGAATTCACCACCATTGTCGCTCCTAAGAGCCTTCACATGCTTCCCCGATTCCTTCTCAACCAGCGCCTTGAATTCATAGAACTTTGAAAATGTCTCGCTCTTCTTCTGCATGAAGAAGATCCAGCACTTTCGAGAGAAATAATCAACAAAGATCACATAGTACTTGTGCTTTGCTGTCGAAGCTACAGAGAAAGGACCACACACGTCTGTGTGAACTCTCTCAAGGATCGTCGTGGCGCGACTATCCTTCTCGTGAAAGGTGGCTTTCACATACTTCCCCAAGGTACACCCCTTGCACTGATCTGACTGCACAAGAGTGCCCTTAGGAAGCCCAGTAGAAATCTGCTGCAGTATCTTCAAAGCTCCATGGTGAAGGTGGCCCAATCTCCGGTGCCACAGCTCGCCATCATCCCGGCTCACCACTCCTTCCGCCTTGCATGCCATTGCTGCGCAGCCATCTACTTGCAACTGATAAAGGTTATTGACTCAAACCCCTATCCTCTGGGTTTCTCTAGTTGTCTTACTGTGCAGGAAAGCCTTTCCTTCATTGAAGACAACATCATGCCCCTTGTCTTCTAACATCGCCACAAAGATCAGATTCTTCTTCAATCCTGGAACATGCATCACTTCCTTCAATACGAAGGGTTTACCAGACTTCCTCTCAAATGAAATGGTATCGATACCGGTCGCACTGTATCTACCATCATCACCCATCTTGATGTGCACTCCAAGATCTTTCTCATCCATATCTGAAAAAAGATCTCGATCTCCAGTCATGTGAAAAGACGCACCACTTTACAAGAACCATATTGATCCCATCACACTTGAGACCAAGGATGTGATCAGCGAAAAATCTAGCTCAAACTGCGAGGCTAAGGCCTCTCCAACTGCAGATCCAACAGCCTGCTTATTTTTCTTCTTCTGCGGAAAATTTGTGGCATAATGTCCGTGTTGGTGACAGTGAAAGCACCTCACCTTGGACATGTCCTGTTTCTTGCCTTTTGCACCGAAATGAGAAGCTTTCTTTCTCTTGCCCTTCTTTTCTTTGGTAGCCAAAGCACAATTTTCTTCATCAGATGCCTTTGATGAAGATCCATCCCTGGTACTCTGCCTTATCTCCTCTTGCACAAGATCCGACCAAAGTCGCTCCCATCCCGGCAATTTATCCCGACCATTGATAGAATCCTGATAGGCATGCCAACTCTTCGGAAGACCAAGGAGAGCCAAGCTCACCAATTCCTCATCATATGTATTCACCCCCACACTTCCCAGCTCATCCTTGCATTGGATGAACTTCGTGAGATACTTGGGCATATTGTCGCCTTTCTCCATCTTTATGTGTCTGAGTTTATCCTTGAGCGCCAACTTCCTCTGGTCGCTCTTGCTTTGGAATAAATCTGTCAATGCTTTCCACATCAAGTATGGAGAAGCTTTTCCATGCATGCTGGATACAATGTGATCCTTCACGCCCTCCAACAGAATTCTTCGACATTTCGCCATCTTCTTTTGCCAAGCCTCAACTTGAGCAGCATTAGTAGGCTTTGGGATCTCAGCTTCTATGAACTCCTTCAGCTCGTTATCATCTAATACCGCCTCCATCCGGTCCTTCCATGCAACATAATTCGAACTTCCCTCAAGGGCATATTCCAGTCGCAATCCATTGAAAGACATTTCAACTTTGGCACCAAGAAAACTACTGCAAATTCGAATTCCAAATTACCGCAAATTTGAATTTACCCTCACCCTCTGTAACCTTGTACCGCTTCTGATCTGTGAGAAAAAAGTATTTCTAGCACAGAGATCGACTGTAGGGGCATTTACTGGATATATCACCTTTCAGAGAAAGGATGGATCCAGAGGCTACCTGGCCCGCTTACAGACTCTGTCTACCGAAATAAATTGTAATCACTGTAATAGATCCGATGATCAATTTTCGCTCTGATACCATGTATAAATTTGAATAATAGCTGAATTATTCACCGAGATTATCCTGATTACACACTATTTAAGCTTCATGCATAATACATAACCTCTTCTACAATTGATCATCAATATGCAGAAATTAGAAGCAGTCGCATGTGCACATTAAAACATAATCAAGCACACATATCAACACAGGATGTAATGGGGAAAGCAATAGCTGAAAACCCAAAACTATCTGTATATTATAATGATAGAGAACATGTAACAATACATAGCAAAAATCTCTCACAGCTCTCAGCACTATCTCACATGCTACACACAAACTAGCTCAGAAGATGAACAAGTCACAGGTTCAAATCTCCTCCACAAGTCTCCCTGCATCTACTGCGCAATACAATATGTGAATGAACGAGATCCAAGTTCGAATCCCCTAGCTTGTACTGTGCAATCCTCATTGGAAATCTCCATCAATGTGTGTGCAAGTCTCATGCACATGTATAGTCACAACTGATAGTCACACTCACCCTTTCACCCACCTCTAACACTGGTCTCCACTGAACTGTCCATGCATTGAAGTTAACTGATGTGTTATTTAGTTGATTTATGATTTAATAATTAGTGAATTAATTAATAAACAATTCACACCACTCATCACTAGTGTATTTATCAGTTAGAATAAATACAACTAGTTCAACTAAGTTAAACCAAACACAACTCCACCAACTGTCTCATCAACTCCACCAAACTCTGCCACATGAGTTCTAACTGACGTCAACCATGCAATAGCTCAACTAACCCATAGGAAAACTGTATTTCCTTCTGTCAGCTGCATGTGCCACATCCAAGCATCAAACTGAAGTGCTCTAAGAGGAAAAGATAATGTTTATAGTCTAAATATTATTAAGGGTTAATAATATTTTACTGTTCTATTTTTAGCCCAGCAGTCTAAAAATAGAAACCGCCCAATGTCTAAAAATAGAGGTCCATCTATTTTTACCAACTCGACCAATCATCTATAAATAGCATCCTGCAACTCATAGACCATGATCCATATGTATAAAAATAGACATAGTCTAAAAATAGACTTTGCGCCAAAAATAGCCTGTGGGCCCACTTAGTGAAGGCGACTTATTTTCACTAAGCTCCATCATCTTGTTGCATTTTCAACAATCTGTTGTTCCGATCCGACGGTGGAGTGCCAATCACACCCCCCACCTAATCGCAATCGGAAGTTTCTTGTGTCACCCCTTGTCGTTCCTCCCGATCATGATGCTCTGATCACATTTGGACCATCGATCTTCCCCCCGAATTAGATGGTCTAGCACTAATCGCGCTCCCCGCTCTAATCGCAATCATAAGTTTTTGTTCGGTGCCATTTTCTACCTTTGCGATTGCGATCTCCCCGATCTCATCCTAGCCGTCCATTTCCTTGTTGATCCTACAGCCCGGTTCTAGTCGCTCCATCGCAATCGCAGCATTCAATCGCATCTCCCTTTCTACGCCCCTCGATTGCGATTATCTTGATTCGATCCCGACCGTCCGTCTAACCCACGATACGATGGTGATCGCTCTCCCCACAAAAATCGCAATCAGAACTTTGTTATGTGTCACCCCTGTCCCCCTCCCGATTGCGATTACTCCGAACAGATCCTAACCATTTGTCTCCCCGCTGATATAATGACTACCGCATGTCTCCTCCCAATAACAATCGGAAGTTTGTGGGTGCCACCCCTTTGTGTCCCTTATGATTGTGATCCCCCGATGCACATCTCCACCGTCGATTCCTAGGTAAATCCAACAGTCATCACATCCCCTTTCCCAATTGCAATCGGAACTTATGTATTATGTTCCCCCTACCCCTTTCCGATTGTGATGCTCCGAATTAATATTGATCGTCCGTTGGATCTAGAGATCTAAATGCTCAGATCTAATCGCCCTCTACCATGTTGGGTCCCACCACATACTATCATGATCCATGGTATTTTCATCGCATTTATTTGTGTTTTTGTCATAACCAAAGTTTTTGGGTTTTACATTAAAGTTAATGTTTCATGTTCATTTCGTCCATTTTCGTAAAGCCATCCTATTATGTTGATCTCTGTCGTTGATCTTTGTCTCCGGAACACAATCAAACGGTCCACATGCATTCTACCATCAAACCCTATTTTTTTGTTGTTAATACCATTTCAATGCATTTTCAACATCATTTAATGTAAAATCACCATTTCACCACCGCCGCGCTACCACTCTCCCCGTCCTCCGTCACCATCCACCTCCTCCGTGCATGGATTTCTTCACACAACTGTGGGTTTTTGCAGGGTACAAGAGGTGAAACGCCACCATGATTAAAAAGTTTTGATACAGTGGCAAGTTTTCACCTACAGAGACATAAATGAAGTGGCAAAGAGTTCCAGGCATGGAAACGAATATTTTTGAGCCTTAACCAAGTTTGCAAGGCAAGATACTAGGTAAAAGACATCATAGACCACTAGAGGATACAGATATGAAGAAGTTAATATATAGCAGGTTTTTCTACATCAGCAGAATGTTTTTCCCAGGAAAGGATGGGTTTCCCATACTGCTTTTATTCTGTGCTATGTTCTAGAGGAGATTTCCACCCAAACCACAGTCCAAAGCTACCAGAGAATTTGTTTCAGAAGTATGGCAAACCATTCAGTCATTTATTTACATGTTGTTTATTCACCAAAGGTACTATAGAGTACATAAAACCAAGATGCATCGGAGACATACCTGGAGTTAATGAAGCCTGACGAAGACCATTTTTTCCTTCGAAGAGTGTCAGAGATTATTGCTTAGAGTTTAAAACAGAATGGGCTTCAGCCCTCTTCCTCTTCTAAGTGTTAATGTTTCATTTAGTTTTCTACCTACCTCCTCTGTTTCTCTTCAGTTATAAAACTCATGAAGAAAATATTGTAAAGGTTGTTGATGAGATATCTGTGAATTGCAAGCTTTCTCTTGAGGCATGCTCACTGTGTAAAGTTGTAAGATAGGCTGAGGAGTATGTTTTCAAACTGAGTTTCAAGCTATTGGCAAATGTTTTACCTGATTGGTGTTGCTCTTAATATGACAAGCACATTTCTTTGGATCCTGATCTAAAGCTGCGGTGCTTTTTTCTGTCTCTGTGTTTTATTTCATTCCATTTTGGTTCTTCTAGCCTACATCAGAAATCTGGCATAGGAATTTTCCTTTTTAGGCACCCTATGTTTCTGATCTCCTTGCCTTAATGTTTTCTTCTAAATGTGTTATTTTAGAATTGGTTTGAGTTGATTTAACTAGTGTAGTGGATGTTATTTCCTACTAGCTGATGTATGAGTTAATGAATCTGCTTCTTAGATGTTCTTGTTAGAGTTTAATTGAATGGATTGGGAACACTGGGAGTTTATAACTCTGTCTCTATCTCACTAGGATCCTTTTCAGTTAGTTAAACCTTTCTAAGTTCCCTCAGTTTGTTCCTTTCCTTTCTTTGAGAGTTGCCTAAGAGTATGTCCAAGCAGGCCTGGAGTTAAATGACCTCTAACCTGATCTATAGACATAAATTGGTTTACACTCATTCTTTCACTTTCTTCCCTGATTGTTTCACTCCACCTATCATTTCAGGATTCAATGCTTTAGATGAATATCCCAACTGAAAGCCTGCATATTTAATAGCAAGTAAACCCTTTCCTGACTCCATTTACCCAATGCTCTTGAGATACTACCTGAATTTATCTCTCTTTGCCTAAAATTTTCTTTTCCTTGCCTTGTCTTATATTGAACCCTTCATTCCTGATTCCCAACAACTAAATGAAAACAAATCAAACAAAACCTCGAGCCTTATAACTAGCCTAACATCTTAACTTTTGAACTTTAAAGACATATACCTTTGACAATCATAGAGAGATCCCTCTCTGGACCTAGGAGGGCTAGATCCTAAGGTCTGAAAATGGTTTGATGTTGTCTCATCTTTTGGTCTTGCCAACCTGGCAAAAACATGGGAACCCCAACAATAGGGTGGGCCAAAAATAGCCCGCCCCTAGATATTTTTTGGCCATAGCCATCCATGAGAGGTGGCCGCCACAAACCCCACTATGAAAATCATTTAGGGATTTCTTAGCTTGGTGGTGTGTGACACATCAGCGTAAGATAGTGTTAATGCCTTGTCGATAAAGGACGTCCCCCATGAGGAGGTATCAAGGGGCCTTGGGGTGTATGAGCCTTCAATCACCACGTGTGAGCTTTGGCTTGAAATTTTGGATTTGTAAGAATAGGAGGATATCGTCATACCAAGGATCCTCAGTTGTCACTCAAAATAGATGTTCATATGGTAGTGAGTCATTAACTGGGGATCCTTTAGTCAGAATTAGGAGGTTAGTGATGAACTCAGCTAAGATTAAATATTTTTTGCTCTTGTGGGAGCTAAATTGTAGGTCAAATTCCTATAGTATGACTACCCATCGATTGTATTTTTGGTTTACCAGATGATGGGTTAGTAGATATCCCATGGGGTTGATAGCTGCTATGACTATTTTAGTCCATAGGACGATGTAGTGATGAAGTTTTTGTACTGCATGTACAAGGGCTAGGGAAGTTCTTTCTTCAGGTTCATATCTTAAAGTGGGGCTAGATAAGTTCTTACTGACATCATATATTAAGTGCTCTTTACCATCTGGTCCATCTTGGACTAACACCCCAGCTATGGTAGTGTTTGATGCTGATAGGTACAAGGTGAAATCTTAGTCATAATTCGATGGGTTGATCAAAGGGGATGAAGACAATGTGTCATTTAGTGCCTCAATACATTGTTGAGCTTGATCATCCCATTTGAAGAGGATATCCTGATGGAGTAGGTATAGGAATACTTGCATGCAAGTGGTGTAATCTGGGACAACATATCTCAAGGTGTTGGTACCTCTTTGATGACCTAGACTTGAGGGGGTCCATTCTGATCCCTTTTTGGGATACGATGAATCCTAATAGTCTACCTATATTGATGTAGAAGACACACTTGAGAGGGTTTAAGCGTAGGCTATAGTGTCAGCATTATTGGAATACCAACAGTAAATCCTCTAGATGATCACTTCAGTTCTTGGATTGTATGGTGAGTTCATCCAAGTAAGCTAAGATTAGGTGGGTCAGGTCATAGAGGATATAGTTCATGGTCCATTGGAAGGTGGCGCCAACGTTTCTAAGACCGAACAACATAACTTGTTATCAAAACATAACCCAAGGGGTAGTGAATGTTCTTTTGTAACAATCTTTGTGCTAGATTTGAATTTGATTGTACCCTAAGAATCCATCCATGAAGGATAAGGCTTCATGAACGGAAAAATCATCAATGCCTTAGTCGATAAATGGGGTAGGGTAGTTTCCCTTAGTACAATATTTGTTCAAATCTCAGAAATGAGTGAATATATGAATGGTGCCCTATTTTTCCATGATGAGAATAGGGTTCGAAACCCACGATGTGTAAGCGATTGGGTAGATGAACTCGTCTGTGTGAAGCTTGTAAATTTCTTTCTTGATCGCTTCTGCCTTATATGGGTATAATTAACACTTTTTTGGCAGATTGGTGGTATGCCACGCGAGGTGTCAATGTGATGTTCTACGATAGTAGGGCTAAACCCCAACATTTCCAAATAATCCCATTCAAATATGTCCCTTTACACTTGTAGCAAGTTTGTGTAAGTGACTACCACGTCTGGGGAGCATGCTGCCCCCAATGAGATTTCTTCGATTTTTCCTGGTTTTCTTGAGATATTCACCATAATGGTTAGTCAAATATTTCACATATTCGCTTCTTCTAATGCATCAGGTGTTGTGATGGGATTTTTGAACTAGTCTAAATTTGCATATGGGAGGAATTATTTTGATTGAATGTTGTATATCTCTTGGGTTTCTGGGTTGTTAAGTACGAACGTTTTTTCTGGAAGAAAAAATGAGCGATGATGCATTGAGTTTCAAAAAAAATTTGGTTATGTCATGGCCTTTAAAATATCCTCGTCTGAATGAAACATAATGTCTAAGGGGGATTTAGTTTGTGTGAGGCCATGAGGAATTGGTTCGGTCCTAGTAGTTTTGGTTGAAAAACAT
The DNA here is from genome assembly GCA_034641835.2 of Pinus albicaulis. NCBI lineage: Eukaryota > Viridiplantae > Streptophyta > Pinopsida > Pinales > Pinaceae > Pinus > Pinus albicaulis. The sequence continues at coordinate 1,259,480,215 of CM076581.1, forward strand.
GAATATGATTCCTTGATTGATGTTGTGGAACCAAACGAGGTTGAAAGGGTGCAGACTGGTTGAGTTTGCACTGTCGATGGTACAACTAATATTGTAGTTGTGGCAGTCTCGACACCAATTAAAGATGAGCAGACGTCATGATTCATGGTTCCCATGCATGATGAGATGAATCATATATGTTGTTGTGTATCATCGATGTTGAATGGTTGATGAATTTCCATTGAGGTGGTTGGTGTGAGAGCAAGATTTTTCTCTTCTCCTGGCATACCAAGGGTACTTGCACTTTCCTAGATTTGGAAGATGTGTTGAGTACAGAGGTGCCAAAATGTTTCCATTAAGGGGCACAACTCTGTTTCATTATTGTAACTTGTGAAAATATTTCATGGTGTCAAGGTTCTTATTGAGTTGATGGTGTGAGAACCAACGCTACTCTTTGTTCTTGAATTGGATGCGTAGAGATGATTGGGCATTGGGGCATGCTTGTGCTTCTTCCATCTATGAGTCTTTGTTTTTGGTTGGTTTGGTTGTTTTAGGGAGTTCAAACTCAATGCTTCCCTTGCATCTCGTAGCCTTGGGAGGTATTCACAATTGATAGTATGGTGGAATTACAAGAAACTTCTACAATAGCAGCACATGATCTTCTCTTGATTGGAGAGATTGATCTGTGGGATGGTGGTGAATATGCAAAGACTGCCAGTGAGTTTCTTGAGCTCTTGACATTGATTGACCATGTGGTTGTTTCTATCGCACAACACACATGCCGTTCTTGGCTAGTTTTGGGCCTTGCTAGGATGATGGGTCATCTTAGCCTTTGTAATTTTTTGGTAACTATGAGGAGCAGGCCACCTTGCGCACGACTGCCTTGGTTTTAAACTAGTTGCATATGGGTATTGGGTAACCAATGAGCGTATTGTATCTAATAAAGTTCCAAATTGGGAGATGTAAGTACATTGTCGAGTGTGATGGTTGTTATGAAAAATCTAACAAGACTATTTCTCTTTGGTTCTACACTCCCTTTGGGATGTTGGGGTAATTGGGTACTGTTTGTGGAATGATCCTAAATCTAGACATTGAACGAAAAAATTGTTGCAGAAATCACATAATGTGCAGGCTGGGTTATTTTTTTGAGCGCGGTTGGGGGTGATGATGTGCCCCCTTGTTGGCCAGTTTTCTGCTGATATGAAGAAAATGGACCTAGTTGCCTCATTTTCTTGAGTTTTTGAAATTTCCATGGATTCTGAATCTGATCCATCTACTGTGGTGAGGCATGTTATGGCGAGGAGTAATCAATTTAATGTCGAACGAAATCGGGGGATGTAAGGGAAAAGATTAATCAGGTGGTCACCTGAACACACTCGGCGTGAATATTGGACTCCTCATAAGTCATCGTAGTATACTAGGTTGACTGGGTACCATATTTGAAACAACTCTAGAGTTGAAAAGTCAATGATGAAGTGATCTTGTTCATCACATAGTGCGAATAGCTGGACTAGAGCTTGAGGGGGATTATGGGGGGGAGGCAGTCGTTCTGGTGATCGCTCTCCTCAAACACATACAATATGGTGAAATAAATTTGACACATATGTCATCGATTCCGAACTAAGTTTCTTTGGGAAAAATGAGGGACTTGATACCAATGGTTAAACGCCCTTAATTTGGGACACTATGTGACTAGGTGGTCAGGATCGTCACACAGTGTGCAAACTAGGGCATGTCGAGTGGCCTCTATTTGCGGTCTTTGGTCCATTGGGTTAACTTTGTATTAGCACGATGTAGGATCCTCTTGTAGGTACAATATGGTTCTAGGTTCTCCCTTATCCATTTTCATGGTTTGATCTTAGTGTTCCTGTTGGTAAGCTTGCTCTAGGGCTTACATGGCATCCCTATATCATGTCATCTCTAGGCAATGGTGGGTATCATGCCCATAATGGTCGCATATGGCACATGCATGGTTGGTGTGTAATGTTTTCCTTCGGTTTTTCGTGGCCTATTCCTTTTTATTGGAGCTTGAGGTCACGACATTTTTTTGCTGTGTAGAAGAGGTTTTAATTCATATAACTTCAGGAAAATATTCGTAGGAAGGCCTACGATATCACATAATGCGCAAGGTCGTAATTCCTTAGGTCTTTTGGAGTTTTCAATTCTCTTCCCTTTTTTGTTGTTTTTCTTGGCCACGTTAGCTAGCACTACTATGGGTGTTTCATTAATCAATGTGGTATCTGTTATCACTCAGGTTTTCCTTGAAGTTGTGGAAAAGGAAAGTATACCCGAGGTAACCACAAACCAACCTTCAGATGCAGAATCTAGCCAATCTACATCCAGAGAGGGCTCTCTCTTTATAATTTATCTTTGTTCTTAGAAAGTTTTAGGCTAGTTATAGATCCAAGAGTTTGTTTGAAAATGGTGGAATCCGCAAACTAGGTGCAAGGTTGAAAGATCTTTAGTCCATTGGGCTATGGATTCAAAGGATGGGTTTACTGGATTTCCATTTTACACACAAGATGGCTTTAGAGAGCAAGATAGCCAGACATAGAACAATCCTTAAAATTTAAAGTGGATGGGATGATTTCGAAGGGATGAAAGGCAGCTAAGAATCTTTCACCATGTTCAAAAGTGAGAAACGAGATGACTACAAACAAAGAGAAATGAAAAATTCTTTATTATAGTAATCAAGAATGTTTAAATTAGCGAAGCAAGAGCATTTAAGAATTTGTGCTTATAACCAATTTAGAGGAAAACATTAAGAATAATCACATCTGAAATCAGAGTACAATTAAGTAAATTCTGATTCAATCCTTTATGTAAATTATTTATAAATGGACATAATGATATTATAAACGAATATAAAACTTAATACATAGGGTAGAAAAACTTATTGAACTGCAGTCCGACACATGAATCCTGCAAAAAGTCCTGAGCTTCAAATTCTCATCCAGTAAACCAAAAATAAATTTCTCCAAAACACTTTTTATTCCAAAAACATCAATGTCACAGCCAAGTATTAGAATCCACCCCAAATGCTTCCAAGAGTGGAGTATTTATACAAATTCTAAACTAAAATATCTTGAAACAAATATCAAAATTGGTTCACAAATCTCTCCTACTATTTACATAAATAGAACTTAATTAAAGAACACTCAAACTAATGCATATTTTTGGCACTATTTTGTATGGATAGGTGATGACAAAGAGAATAATTTGAATTTGATCCAACTCTTAGTTGATGATGAGGCATCCAAGTCACTAACTGCTTCCTTTCTTTGTGCAATCTGCTCCAACAATTCTGCAAACTTGGGGTCCAATGATATCTTTTTATTTCTCAATCCGTAATATATATGTAAACATTTAAAGAGGTTATTGTCGATAGATATTTTGGTGAGATAAACCTCTTTCAGTTTCCCAAAATTCCTCTCCAGCTATGCATAATAGTCTCTGTAAATAATATGTGTAAAACAGAGTTTTACAGAGTCTGAACAATGGCCTGTAAAGATGCGCATGTATCTATCATTATAAAACCACTGTGAAAAAATTGAGATAGGTTTTTGTAGATGGGTCTCTTAGAAACAAAAACCTCCTTCAGTTTTGTATGAAGTATTTTTTATTGGCCACAATCCTCTCTGCAAAAGGATGACTTAAACTGGAATTTTCTGCAAAAAGTGCTTTCCAACATTGTTTAATATTTTCAAAACCATAATGGCTGTTAGAAAAGTGAGAGAGGTTTTTGTAAATGGCCCTCTTAAGAACATAAACCTCCTTAATTTTTTCAAAATTCATCTTGTATTGGTCACAATAGGTTCTGAAAAATAATGACTAAAACATGCAATTTCTGCAAAAATGTTCCTTCTTGTTATGTTTTTTCATCTTTTTACTGTCTTGCTCTTTTGACTGTTTTACTTTCACTTTAGAAAAACCTCACTATTGGTGAAAGTATTCTCATCTCTTTTTACCATTTTACTGCCTTCTGTATTTACTTTTACTGTTTACCTTTGACTGCTCTGTAACTTCATTTTAACTTTCACTGACTTTTACCTGATACACTTTAACCACTGATACTCTTTAACTGTTAAAGGAAGATAATCTAAATCTCAGTGAAGGGCATCCAAGGGTGCGACATTCAGAGCCATGGGAATCTCCATTCCTAGTTCTTGCGGATTCAGAAATGGAAATTTCGGTTTTCAATGAAAAAATGGGCACAAAACAGGTTTGGGAATGTAATTGTGGTTTCTGGATTTGAGGAGTAGACTAATCAATCAATTCTGAACCTCGTTTTCAACGAAAGAAAAATGAAAACCAAGTTTTTACGTAGTTCGTAGAGTTTCTAGGGTAAATACTCATTTTCCAAGGGGAAACCGTGTTAACAGGTATTGGATGAACGACTGATGACGTCATCGGAATGATGGGGTCTTCGCAAATTCTCGTTAATGAAGTTTAACAATCAATTTTCAAATTTTCATTTGGTGGAGGGCGCAATCGCTTTCAATAAGTATTTAATGATAGAAAAACACGAATTTTGTTTTATTTCCAAAGTCAAAAGGGGATTTTTAGTTTATCGAGGAATGACATCATTTGAAGTACGGGATGACATGTGGCAGGGGTCGGGCGGTAATCGGTAATTCCCTCACCGCTTATGGGCAATGGTGGTATTGAACGCGAGGGCAGCGATTCCATTGGGGAAGTGACACATGGTCGGAGGATGGTTTCAAAACCACCGTGCCCCCGCGCGTTAAAGTTCTGTCGAGGGATGGCTAGCGGAATCGTTGTGGAGCGTTGATCTGCAGGTGGATGATCTGACGGTTATCAAGACGGGAAGGTGACGGGAAAGTTAACCTGCGGGCCCGATGTAATTAGTGTTTAACTAATCATCCCGGAGGTGCTTTGATAGGCGGAAAGTTGGTTATTAATTAATCCAGTTAATTAATTAATCCCATGGTTATAAAGGGTCGGGGTAAGAAACTTTCCGCGCGGGATCTCCAAAGTTTAGTTTTAATTAAACTTTGGTTTATTTTTGTTTTTGTTTTAAACATACGAATTATATGTTTAATGTTTTTTTCATATTTTTATTATATGATAATGAAATTAGATCAATTCAATTACCATAAGGGGCGAGACTATTATATAATGATATATTTAACCAAAGGACACCTAATGTGGTTTTTTATTTATGCATGGGGAAATAAATACTTTGGTTAAAATCTTAATAGATGGGTCTTTGGGATATTTGATAAAAGGAGTTATATACTTAGGATAAGGCATTTTCACTAGGGATTTAGTAAATAGAGTTAAATGTTAATATGACAAAGGGACAAGGACAACTCAAAGTACTTTGCACATCTAAGAAAGTGAAGATTTCTGAAGTAAATCACATTATCTTAATTTCAACACTTCAACATAGTATAGCAAGTGATTTTGAGGGTATTTTATGAATAGGGAGATGATTTTCCTAAGTAAAATTGATTTTACTTAGGAAAAGGTAAAAAGTGAATGATTATTATGACAAATGATCTCAAGTACTTAGGTCTTTTTGATCATTAGGCCGAGGGTCCGGTCCCTCCAAAAGTCAAGGAAATTCCTTGAGCCCTTCTAATCTTCAAATACCTTGGTACTTTGGGGAAATTAGTAAAACTTAATGGGAAAGTGATGTGGGAAGTTAATGATTTTGACTTTGCTTGCTGTGATTTTCCAGTGTATTTTCTGCTTCAGTACTTGTGATGAAAGTAAAGGATTAAACACATTTAGCAGCATTATTCATCACATAAAACTTTGCAACACCATCTACCTACCCTATCTACATGACACTACCATTTTTTCTTCTTTATTAGGGTGCATTTAGACTTGCAAACCCTTATCAACCTTTTTCTTTTTACATGATAAATCTATCTATTTCTGCCCTTATTACATCCAAGGGCTTAGATTAAACTGTTGAGCACCTTTTATTAACTCTACCTATCTACTTATCTGCCAAGATTAAACTATTTGGTCAGATATTTATTCTCTATTCTACAACATGAATTGAAACATGAATGAGTCAAGTTTAAACAGTTTGACTCTTCATAAATTGTGGCAAAAGTTTGACAATTTGCACATAATTGCTTTATTACAGAAAATGAAATAGTAGTGGCATTTGGATTTGCACACTTTCCTTGGTCTATTTTTTGTTTCGGGTTCATTTCTTTCATTTTTTTAACCAATTTATTTTTCTTACCCTTTGATCTTTCTTTTAGGGTACACCCTCTTTACATTTTTAAAATTTTTTGATTTTTTGTTTTTTCAAGAATACGGAACACCTTTGCACAAGAAAAAGGTTGAACATATTCCATAGTTCAATCAAGACAATCATGAAATATGACACCTATTGGTATAGGAGTCTAACACTGGCTCCATTTGGGGATGGATTTTCCTTGTGAAAAGTCAAGAATAGCAGGTCAGTTGCCTTCATCTTTGATCTTTGATGATCTTAGTAAGTGTCTTCTGTCTTCTGCAAAGTGAAATATGATCTGAAACTAAAACAACACACAAAAATTTTCAAACCAACTTAATGAAAAACTAGCTGAAAATTGAAAACTAAAAAAAAATGCTCAAAATTCTGAGCTTATTAGCACTCATCTACCTACTCAATCTACTGTTCAACTACTAGTTAGGTAAAATGAAATAGCCAATGCAACCATTCAAGCATTATGTACTTTGATAGATTTTGTTGCATTTTCTTGTTGATTAACAAAATTGTACTTCTGCAACCTATTAGAAACTTGTCAACAAATGAGAGGATAAGGAAACACTTGATTTCCTTTGTTGACTCTAGAAACTGTACAAAAGGATCTTCCAAAATATATACACTGATGTTTAACTGATCTGAACAACTGTACATCTGTTCTAGATGGCCTCCATACCATGAATATGAAGTGCTATTTTCATCTTTATCTCCCTGTAAACTTTCAGATAAGATTTGTGATGATATCCCTACTGATTGTAATGTTTGAGTGTTGGATCCTTTATCATATTGATTCTGAAAATCATAGTTAGTTAATAGAGGAATGCTTTTAATGCCTTCAATATTCAACATATCTGCTATTGGATCCTGAAAATCTTGGGAAAATTGCTGGAACCTATGACATATAAAATTCCATGGGACTTCATAAACTTCAACAAGTTTCCCATTCTTTTCTTTAAATATGTTATACCACATTTCCTTTAAAAGCTGAAATGGTTCAAAAAATAGTGGTATGGAACGTTGTTGTGTCATTTGATCATATATTTCAATGGGAACTGATAACTGCAATTGTGAAACTGAAAAATCTTGATCAATAGTTTCATTATCTTTTTTGTTGTCAATCACAATTCCTAAGGATTGCTGATTATTGATGGCATGATAGTTTTCTCTAATGAACTGAAATGAAGCAAAACAAAGAGGTAAATAATCTTCACTTATTTCCACATTTTCTGCTCTTACTTCCTCACTCTCATGGCTGATCTGTATTGGCTGATCACTGTCTTCAATCTACTGAAACTGCATTTCTTCATCCTCCAAACTAGTTTCTGATATCTCTGTAAAGTTAGCTTGACTTTGGAGAACATAACTATCATCATAATGATCATACTTAGGCAAATCATCAAAATAAGGAATGTCATCAAACATACACATTAGAACAACAAATTCTTCTTCCTCATATTGATTTGTAAATTCATTTTCTGATTTATGATAATTTGAATTAAGAGGAATTTTTTCATGGCTATCAACCTCTTCTATTTCTTCATGATGATTTTGAATAAAAAATTCTTCTTTCATAGTGATCTCCTGTGTTATTTCATCTAGTTTTTTTACCAAAAGGTTGAGTTTTACCTCTGCAATGTTTTTCCTTTCCTCTTCTTCTACTTTCAACTTTTCCTGTTTGATTTGGAGATTAACTTCCACATCAACTGCAATATTCTGCATCTGTACAAGTGTTTTCGGATCTCTTTCTCTTAACCGAAATTCTATTTCTGAATCAAAGGCGCTTGGATAATGCAAGAGAGCTGAATCATGAGGAGGTCTAATATTTTCTGGCATTGAATAATAAACTTGATTAAATCTGTCAGAAAATTGTTGTATTGTTTCATTTGAATGTCTTTTTAATTGATTATATTCTTCCATGATCACAAAATGATTAACTTTGATTATCCATCTATCAAGGAAAAGTTTGATAAACTGCTGGAAATTTGAGATGCTAGCATTAGGCAGATTTTTGAACCAATTCTTTATTCTATTTTGCAAAGAAAGAGCAAAAATTCTGATTTTAACATCATCTTCATCAATCTCAAATAAATCCAAATAATTCTCAAAACCTTGAATATGTTTTTGGGCAGTGATACCATTTTCTCCATCAAATCTAGGAAGATACTTGTAGTATTTTTCAGGAAAATCATGGAGTAAAGGAGGTAGAATAAGGGGCTTATATCTATCTGGAACTTTATATGGCACAGGGATATGTACAGGGATTGCAAGATTAGTCTTGATTATTTGAGGCTTCTTAATTGGAAAATTATCATCATTAGATTCATAAGAAAGCTGCTCAAAGAGATTAGGAGAATTATTACTTACAAACTTCAAAGGAAAATAACTAAAAACTAATCTAAGATCTTCTATAAAATACAATATACATTGAAAAAATTTCTTAATGAGAAAGAACATAATGTCTTGGATTAAGATCCAAGTTGAAAGCCTGATCTTTCCATATTGTCTTTTGAGGTTCATTCCTCCAGTGGAGTCTTGATTGTGAGATTGATTTTGGAGTCGCCAGGTGGATGATTTTAACATTTGTGTGTTTGATCCCTATCCACCATCATAGATCAGATCTAAACCTGTAAAAAAATTCTGAAGAAAAAGTTAGTTCTTTAGGAAACCAAATTTTGAATATTTTATGATTATTTTATTTTTTATGAATTTTCAAAACAACTTCTATTATTTCTTTAAGAAATTTAAGATTTTTAATTAAAATTTTCTCAAAGATTTATTGAACTAGAGAGTCTGATTGAATGTTTTGAATCCAAAGTTCATTTTATAAGCTAAACCAGAGATATACTGAAGCAGCATTTGTTTACTATGAAATTGCAGAGCAAAAGCATTTCAAAGGCTACCTGGCTGTTCTTCAGACTCTGTCTATAGCTTATAAATCAAGCAATAATATCAATAAAATGATTCAAATCCCCAGTATGGTCGCCACTATGTTATCACTCAGGTTTAATTTGAAGTTGTGGAAAAGGAAAGTATACCTGAGGTAACCACAAACCAACCTTCAGATGCAGAATCTAGCCAATCTGCATCCAAAGAGGGCTCTCTCTTTATAATTTATCTTTGTTCCTAGAAAGTTTTAGGCTAGTTATAGATCCAAGAGTTTGTTTGAAAATGGTGGAATCCGCAAACTAGGGGCAAGGTTGAAAGATCTTCAGTCCATTGGGCTATGGAGTCAAAGGATGGCTTTACTGGATTTCCATTCTACACACAAGATGGCTTTACAGGGCAAGATAGCCAGACAGAGAACAATCCTTAAAATTTAAAGTGGATGGGATGATTTCGAAGGGATGAAAGGCAACTAAGAATCTTTCACCATGTTCAAAAGAGAGAAATGAGATGACTACAAACAAAGAGAAATGAAGAATTCTTTATTATAGTAATCAAGAATGTTTAAATTAGCGAAGCAAGAGCATTTAAGAATTCGTGCTTATAACCAATTTAGAGGAAAACATTAAGAATAATCACATCTGAAATCAGAGTACAATTAAGTAAATTCTGATTCAATCCTTTATGTAAATTATTCAGAAATGAACATAATGATATTATAAACGAATATAAAACTTAAGACATAGGGTAGAAAAACTTATTGAACTGCAGTCCGACACATGAATCCTGCAAAAAGCCCTGAGCTTCAAATTGTCATCCAGTAAACCACAAATAAATTTCTCCAACACACTTTTTATTCCAAAAACATCAATGTCACAGCCAAGTATTAGAATCCACCCCAAATGCTTCCAAGGGTGGAGTATTTATAAAAATTCTAAACTAAAATATCTTGAAACAAATATCAAAATTGGTTTACAAATCTCTCCAACTATTTTACATAAATAGAAATTAATTAAAGGACACTAAAACTAATGCATCTATTTGGAACTATTTTGTATGGATAGGTGATGACAAAGAGAATAATTCAAATTTGATCCAACTCTTAGTTGATGATGAGGCATCCAAGTCACTAACTGCTTCCTTTCTTTGTGCAATCTGCTCCAACAATTCTGCAAACTTGGGGTCCAATGATATCTTTGTATTTCTCAATCTGTAATAGATATGTAAAAAGGGAAAGAGGTTATTGTAGATAAATATGTTGGTGAGATAAAATTCTTTCAGTTTCCCAAAATTCCTCTCCAGCTATGCATAATAGTCTCTATAAAAAATATGTGTAAAACAGAGTTTTACAGAGTCTGAAAAATGCCCTGTAAAGATGCGCATGTATCTCTCATTATAAAACCACTGTGAAAAAATTGAGATAGGTTTTTGTAGATGGGTCTCTTAGGAACAAAATATCCTTCAGTTTTGTATGAAGTATTTTGGATTGGCCACAATCCTCTCTGCAAAATGATGACTTAAACTGGAATTTTCTGTAAAAAGTGCTTTCCAACATTGTTTAATATTTCCAAAACCATAATGGCTGTTAGAAAAATGAGAGAGGTTTTTGTAAATGGCCCTCTTAAGAACATAATCCTCCTTCATTTTTTCAAAAGTCATCTTGTATTGGTCACAATAGGTTCTGAAAAATAATGACTAAAACATGCAATTTCTGCAAAAATGTTCCTTCTTGTTATGTTTTTCATCTTTTTACTTTCCTTCTCTTTTGACTGTTTTACTTTCACTTTAGACAAACCTCACTATTGGTGAAAGTATTCTCATCTCTTTTTACCATTTTACTACCTTCTGTATTTACTTTTACTGTTTACCTTTGACTGCTCTGTAACTTCATTTTAACTTTCACTGACTTTTACCTGATACACTTTAACCACTGATACTCTTTAACTGTTAAAGGAAGATAATCTAAATCTCAGTGAGGGGCATCCAAGGGTGCGACATTCAGAGCCAATGGAATCTCCATTCCTGGTTCTTGTGGATTCAGAAATGGAAATTTCGGTTTTCAATGAAAAAATGGGCACAAAACAGGTTTGGGAATGTAATTGTGGTTTCGGGATTTGAGGAGTAGACTAATCAATCAATTCTGAACCTGTTTCAACGAAAGAAAAATGAAAACCAATTTTTTACAGAGTTCAGAGGGAGTTTCTAGGGTAAATACCTATTTTCTGAAGGGAAACCGTGTTTAACAGGTACTGATGGACGACGGATGGACGCTTGAATACTGGAATGATGGGGGTCTTCAGTAAATTCTGTTAATGGCAGTTTAACAATCAATTTTCAAATTTTCATTGTGGAGGACGCAATCGCTTTCAACAGACAGAATGATAGAAAAAACACGAATTTTGTTTTATTTCCAAAGTCAAAAGGGGATTTTTATTTTTTCGAGGAATGACGTCATTTGAAGTACGGGATGACATGTGGCAGGGGTCGGGCGGTAAGCGGTAATTCCCGCAGCGCTTATGGGCAATGGTGGTATTGAACGCGAGGGCAGCGATTCCATTGGGGAAGTGGCACGTGGTCGGAGGATGGTTTCAAAACCACCGTGCCCCCCGCGCGTTAAAGTTCTGTCGAGGGACGGCTAGCGGAATCGCTGTGGAGCGTTGATCGGCAGGCGGATGATCCGACGGTTATCAAGACAGGAAGGTGACGGGAAAGTTAACCTGCGGGCCCGATGTAATTAGTGTTTAACTAATCATCCCGGGCAGGATTTGATTGGTGGAGGAAAAGGTTATTAATTAATCCTGATAATTAATTAATCCCTTGGTTTAATGATAATTGGGGTTGCTGCGAGACTTAGTTTTTAACTCGAGTTAGGGTTGGGGAATGGGATATATAGCGGGATTTTAACTTGAGTTAAAGCGTCGGGTACGGGAGGAAATGGGATTATTTCCAAAGTTTTGGTTTAAAATAAAAGTTCGAGTTTATTATTTTTTGTGTTAAACATATATATCATATGTTTAAAGCTTTTCTCATATATGTTTTTTATTATATGATAAATTAACCAATATAATTAACTTATCATAAGGGCGGGAATATTACATAATGATATATTTAACCAAAGGGCGCATAATGCGGGTTTTTAATGAATAATTGGGAAATAAATACTTTGGTTAAACTTTATAATAAGATGGGTTTTTTGGATATTTATATAAAAGGAGTTATATACTTAGGATAAGGCATTTTCACTAGGGATTTAGTAAATAGATCAGAAGTTAATATGACAAAGGACAAGGTAAACTCAAAATACTTAACTTTAACCAAGAAAGTGAAGATTTCTGAAGTAAATCACATCATCTTAATTTCAACACTTTAATATAGAATAGTAAGTGATTTTGAAGGATTATTGTGGAAATTTACATGATTTTCCTAAGTAAAATAGGATTTTACTTAGGAAAAGGTTAAAAGTGAATGATTATAATGACAAATGATCTCAAGTACTTAGGTCTTTTTGATCATTAGGCCGAGGTCCGGTCCCTCCAAAAGTCAAGGAAATGCCTTGAGCCCCTTTAATCTCCAAATACCCTAGCACTTTTAGGGAAATTAGTAAAAATCTTAGGGAAAAAGTGATGTGGGAAGTTAATGATTTTGACTTTGCTTTCTTTGAATTTTCCAGTGCATTTCTTGTTTCAGTACTTGTGATGAAGGTAAAAGATCAAACATATTTAGCACCATCATTCATCACATAAAACTTTGCAACACCATCTACCTACCCTATCTACTTGACACTACCATTTTCTCTTCTTTATTAGGGTGCATTTGGACTTGCAAACCCTTATCAATCTTTTTCTTTTACATGGCAAATCTATCTAATTCTACTCTTATTACATCCAAGGGCTCAGATTAAACTGTTGAGCACCTTTTATTAACTCTACCTATCTACTTATCTGCCAAGATTAAACTGTTTGGTCAGATATTTATTCTCTATTCTACAACATGAAATTGAAACATGAATGAGTCAAGTTTAAACAGTTTGACTCTTCATAAATTGTGGCAAAAGTTTGACAATTTGCACACAATTGCTTTATTACAGAAAATGAAATAGTAGTGGCATTTGGATTTGCACACTTTCCTTGGTCTATTTTTTGTTTGGGATTCATTTCTTTCATTTTTTTGACCAATTTATTTTTCTTACCCTTTGATCTTTCTTTTAGGGTATACCCTCTTTAAATTTTTAAATTTTTTTGATTTTTTGGTTTTTCAAGAATACGGAACACCTTTGCACAAGAAAAAGGTTGAACATATTCCATAGTTCAATCAAGACAATCATGAAATATGACACCTATTGGTATAGGAGTCTAACACTGGCTCCACTTGGGGATGGCTTTTCCTTGTGAAAAGTCAAGAACAACAGGTCAGTTGCCTTCATCTTTGATCTTTGATGATCTTAGTAAGTGTCTTCTGTCTTCTGCAAAGTGAAATCTAATCTGAAACTAAAACAACACACAAAATTTTTTCAAACAAACTTAATGAAAAACTAATTGAAAATTGAAAACTAAAAAAAAAATGCTGAAAATTCTGAGCTTATTAGCACTCATCTACCTACTCAATCTAATGTTCAACTGCTAGTTAGGTAAAATGAAATATCCAATGCAACCATTCAAGCATTATGTACTTTGATAAATTTTTTTGCATTTTCTTGTTGATTAACAAAATTGTACTTCTGCAACCTATTAGAAACTTGTCAACAAATGAGAGGATAAGGAAACACTTGATTTCCTTTGTTGACTTTAGAAATTGTACAAAAGGATCTTCCAAAATATATACACTGATATTTAACTGGTCTGAACAACTGTACATTTGTTCTGGATGGCCTCCATACCATGAATATGAAATGCTATTTTCATCTTTATCTCCCTGAAAACTTTCAGATAAGATTTGTGATGATATTCCTACTGATTTTAATGTTTGGCTGTTGAATCCTTTATCATCTTGATTCTGAAAATCATAGTTAGTTAATAGAGGAATGCTTTGAATGCCTTCAATATTCAACATATCTGCTATTGGTTCCTGAAAATCTTGGGAAAATTGCTGGAACCTATGACATATAAAATTCCATGGGAGTTCATAAACTTCAACAAGTTTCCCATTCTTTTCTTTAAATATGTTATACCACATTTCCTTTAAAAGCTGAAATGGTTCAAAAAATAGTCGTATCGAACTTTCTTGTGTCATTTGATCATATATTTCAATGGGAACTGATAACTGCAATTGTGAAACTGAAAAATATTGATCAATAGTTTCATTATCTTTTTTGTTGTCAATCACAATTCCTAAGGATTGCTGATTATTGATGGCATGATAGTTTTCTCTAATGAACTGAAATGAAGCAAAAAAAAGAGGTAAATAATCTTCACTTATTTCCACATTTTCTGCTCTTCCTTCCTCACTCTCATGGCTGATCTGTATTGGCTGATCACTGTCTTCAATCTACTGAAACTGCATTTCTTCATCCTCCAAACTAGTTTCTGATATCTCTGTAAAGTTAGCTTGACTTTGGAGAACATAACTATCATCATAATGATCATACCTAGGCAAATCATCAAAATAAGGAATGTCATCAAACATACACATTAGAACAACAAATTCCTCTTCCTCATATTGATTTGTAAATTCATTTTCTGATTTATGATAATTTGAATTAAGAGGAATTTGTTCATGGCTATCAACCTCTTCTATTTCTTCATGGTGATTTTGAATAAAAAATTCTTCTTTCATAGTGATCTCCTTTGTTATTTCATCTAGTTTTCTTACCAAAAAGTTGAGTTTTACCTCTGCAATGTTTTTCCTTTCCTCTTCTTCTACTTTCAACTTTTCCTGTTTGATTTGGAGATTAACTTCCACATCAACTGCAATATTTTGCATCTGTACAAGTGTTTTTGGATTTCTTTCTCTTAACCGAAATTCTATTTCCGAATCAAAGGCACTTGGATAATGCAAGAGAGCTGAATCATGAGGAGGTCTAATATTTTCTGGCATTGAATAATAAACTTGATTAAATCTGTCAGAAAATTGCTGTATTGTTTCATTTGGATGTCTTTTTAATTGATTATATTCTTCCATGATCACAAAATGATTAACTTTGATTATCCATCTATCAAGGAAAAGTTTGATAAACTGTTGAAAATTTGAGATGCTAGCATTAGGTAGATTTTTGAACCAATTCTTTATTATATTTTGCAAAGAAAGAGCAAAAAGTCTGATTTTAACATCATCTTCATCAATCTCAAATAAATCTAAATAATTTTCAAAACCTTGAATATGTTTTTGGGCCGTGATACCATTTTCTCTATCAAATATAGGAAGATACTTGTAGTATTTTTCAGGAAAATCATGGAGTAAAGGAGGTAAATTAAGGGGCTTATATCTATCTGGAACTTTATATGGCACAGGGATATGTACAGGGATTGCAAGATCAGTCTTGATTATTTGAGGCTTCTTAATTGGAAAATGATCATCATTAGATTCATAAGAAAACTGCTCAAAGAGATTAAGAGAATTATTACTTACAAACTTCAAAGGAAAGTAACTAAAAACTAATCTAAGATCTTCTATAAAATACAATATATATTGAAAAAATTTCTTGATGAGAAAGAACATAATGTCTTGGATTAAGATCCAAGTTGAAAGCCTGATCTTTCCATATTTTCCTTTGAGGTTCATTCCTCCAGTGGAGTCTTGATTGTGAGATTGATTTTGGAGTCGCCAGGTGGATGATTTTAACATTTGTGTGTTTGATCCCTGTCCACCATCATAGATCAGATCTAAACCTGTAAAACAATTCTGAAGAAAAAGTTAGTTCTTCAGGAAACCAAATTTTGAATATTTTATGATTATTTTATTTTTTATGAATTTTCAAAACAACTTCTATGATTTCTTTAAGAAATTTAAGATTTTTAATTAAAATTTTCTCAAAGATTTATTAAACTAGAGAGTCTGATTGAATGTTTTGACACTAAGATTCAATATATAAGCTAAATCAGAGATAGACTGAAGCAGCATTTATTTACTTTTGCAATTGCAGAGCAAAAGCAATTTCAAAGGCTACCTGGCTGATTCGTACCTGTATCAGTTTACAACTGCCAACAATATCAATAAAATGATTCGTATCCCTTATGGTCGCCACTATGTTATCACCTGTGTTTTCCTTTTGAAGTCGTAAAAGGAAAGCATACCTTATAAAATTGCTTTCACAAATCAACCTTCTAAGATGCGTAATCTAGCTAACTGCATCCGCAGAGGGCTTTCTCTTTTATAAATTATCTTTGTTCCTAGAAATTTTTAGGCTAGTTATAGATCCAAGAGTTTGTTTGAAAATGGTGGAACTGCAACTAGGGGCAAGGTTGAAGATTTTCAGTCCATTGGGCTATGGAGTCAAAGGATGGCTTTACTGGATTTCTATTCTACACACAAGATGGCTTCGCAGGGCAAGATAGCCAGACAGAGAACAATCCTTAAAATTTAAAGTGGATGGGATGATTTTCAAGGGATGAAAGGCAGCTAAGAATCTTTCACCATGTTCAAGGCAGAGAGAAATGAGATGACTACAAACAAAGAGAAATGAAGAATTCTTTATTATAGTAATCAAGAATGTTTAAATTAGCAAAGCAAGAGCATTTAAGAATTCGTGCTTATAACCAATTTAGAGGAAAACATTAAGAATAATCACATCTGAAATCAAAGTACAATTAAGTAAATTCTGATTTATTCTTTTATGTCAATTATTCAGAAATGGACTCAAATGATATTATATACAGATATAGAATTTAAGACATAGGATAGAAAGACTTATTGAACTGCAATTCGACATATGAATCCTGCAAAAAGTCCTGAGCTTCAAATTGTCATCCAGCAAGCCGCAAATAAATTTCTCCAAAACACTTTTTATTCCAAAAACATCAATTTCACAGCAAAGTAGTAGAATCCACCCCAAATTCTTCCAGAGTGGAGTATTTATACAAATTCCTAGGCTAAAATATCTTGAAACAAATATCGGAGTGGTTCTAAATCTCTCAACTATTTGCATAAATAGAACTTAATTAAAGGAAACTCAACTAATGCATCTGTTGCTTTCTTTGTATGGATAGGTGATGACAAGGAAAAGTCGAATTTGATCCAACTCTTAGTTGATGATGAGGCATCCAAGTCACTAACTCCTTCCTTTCTTTGTGCAATGTTGCTCCAACAATTCTGCAAACTTGGGGTCCAATGATATCTTTGTATTTCTCAATCCTGTAGATATGTAAAAGTGAAAGAGGTTATTGTAGATAAATATGTTGGTGAATAAAAATATTTTCAGTTTCTAAAGAATTTCTCTCCTTCTTAATTATGACATACATCTGTAAAAAATATGTGTAAAACAGAGTTTTACAGAGTCTGAAAAATGGCCTGTAAATATGCGCATGTATCTCACATTATAAAACCACTGTGCAAAAACTGAGATAGGTTTTTGTAGATGGGTCTCTTAGGAACAAAATATTCCTTCAGTTTTGTATGAAGTATTTTGGATTGACCACAATCCTCTCTGCAAAATGATGACTTAAACTGGAATTTTCTGCAAAAAGTGCTTTCCAACATTGTTTAATATTTCCAAAACCATAATGGTTGTTAGAAAAGTGAGAGATGTTTTTGTAAATGGCCCTCTTAAGAACATAAACCTCCTTCATTTTTTCAAAATTCATCTTGTATTGGTCACAATAGGTTCTAAAAAATAATGACTAAAACATGCAATTTCTGCAAAAATGTTCATTCTTGTTATGTTTTTTCATCTTTTTACTTTCTTGCTCTTTTGACTGTTTTACTTTCACTTTAGACAAACCTCACTATTGGTGAAAGTATTCTAATATATTTTTACCATTTTACTGCCTTCTGTATTTACTTTAACTGTTTACCTTTGACTGCTTTGTAACTTCATTTTAACTTTCACTGACTTTTACCTGATACACTTTAACCACTGATACTCTTTAACTGTTAAAGGAAGATAATCTAAATCTCAGTGAAGGGCATCCAAGGGTGCGACATTCAGAGCCACTGGAATCTCCATTCCTAGTTCTTGTGGATTCAGAAATGGAAATTTTGGTTTTCAATGAAAAATTGGGCACAAAACAGGTTTGGGAATGTAATTGTGGTTTCGGGATTTGAGGAGTAGACTAATCAATAAATTATGAACCTATTTCAATGAAAGAAAAATGAAAACCAAGTTTTTACAGAGTTCAGAGGGAGTTTCTAGGGTAAACACCTGTTTTCTGAAGGGAAACCGTGTTTAACAGGTACTGATCGACGACGGATGGACGCTTGAATACTGGAATGATGGGGGTCTTCAGTAAACTCTGTTAATGGAAGTTTAACAATCAATTAAATTTCATCGGGAGGCGCAGTCGCTTTCAGCAATGAAAATGACTGAAAAAACACGAATTTTGTTTTATTTCCAAAGTCAAAAGGGAATTTTTATTTTATCGAGGAATGACGTCATTACGGTACGGGATGACATGTGGCAGGGGTCGGGCGGTAAGCGGTAATTCCCGCACCGCTGATGGGCAATGGTGGTTTTAAACGCAAGGGCAGCAATTCCATTGGGGAAGTGACACGTGGTCGGAGGATGGTTTCAAAACCACCGTGTCCCCGTGCGTTAAAGTTCTGTCGAGGGACGGCTAGCAGAATCGATGTGGAGTGTTGATCTGCAGGTGGATGATCCGACGGTTATCAAGATGGGAAGGTGACGGGAAAGTTAACATGCGGGCCCGATGTAATTAGTTTTTAACTAATCATCCCGGGGGTGCTTTGATAGGCGGAAAAGTTGGTTATTAATTAATCCAGTTAATTAATTAATCCCATGGTTATAAAGGGTCGGGGTAAGAAACTTTGCGCGCAGGATCTCCAAAGTTTAGTTTTAATTAAAATTTGGTTTATTTTTGTTTTTGTTTTAAACATACGAATTATATGTTTAATGTTTTTCATATTTTTATTATATGATAATGGAATTAAATCAATTCAATTATCATAAGGGGCAGGACTATTATATAATGATATATTTTAACCAAAGGGCACATAATGTGGGTTTTTTATAAATGCATGGGGAAATAAATACTTTGGTTAAAATCTTAATAGATGGGTTTTTGGGATATTAGATAAAAGGAGTTAAGTACTATAGGATAAGGAATTTTTACTAGGGATTTAATAAATACATCAAAAGTTAATATGACAAAGGACAAGGTAGACTCAAAATACTTTACAAATCTAGGAAAGTGAAGATTTATTGAAGTAAATTACATCATCTCAATTTCAACACTTAAACATAGAATAGCAAGTGATTTTGAGGGGATTTTATGAAATATGGCGTGATTTTCCTAAGTAAAATTGGACTTTACTTAGGAAAAGATTAAAGGTGAATGATCATAATGATAAATAATTTCAAGTACTTAGGTCTTTTTGATCATTAGGCCGAGGGTCCGGTCCCTCCAAAAGTCAAGGAAATGCCTTGAGCCCCTTTAATCTCCAAATACCTTAGCACTTTGGGGAAATTAGTAAAAATCTTAGGGAGAAAGTGATGTGGGAATTTAATGATTTTGACTTTGCTTTCTGTGAATTTTCCAGTGCATTTTCTGCTTTAGTACTTGTGATGAAGGTAAAAGATTAAACATATTTAGCACCATCATTCATCACATAAAACTTTGTAACACCATCTACCTACCCTATCTACTTTGACACTACCATTTCCTCTTTTTTATTAGGGTGCATTTGGACTTGCAAACCCTTATCAACCTTTTTTCTTTTTACATGGTAGATCTATCTAATTCTACCCTTATTACATCCAAGGGCTCAGATTAAACTGTTGAGCACCTTTTATTAACTCTACCTATCTACTTATCTGCCAAGATTAAACTATTTGGTCAGATATTTATTCTCTATTCTACAACATGAAATTGAAACATGAATGAGTCAAGTTTAAACAATTTGACTCTTCATAAATTGTGGCAAAAGTTTGACAATTTGCACACAATTGCTTTATTACAGAAAATGAAATAGTAGTGGCATTTGGATTTGCACACTTTCCTTGGTCTATTTTTTGTTTGGGGTTCATTTCTTTCATTGTTTTGACCAATTTATTTTTTTTACCCTCTGATCTTTCTTTTAGGGTATACCCTCTTTACATTTTTTAAATTTTTTGATTTTTTGGTTTTTCAAGAATATGGAACACCTTTGCACAAGAAAAAGGTTGAACATATTCCATAGTTAAATCAAGACAATCATGAAATATGACACCTATTGGTATAGGAGTCTAACAGTATCCTTAGCATGAATGGTGGGAACAAATACCACACAGGTATCCTAGCATGATTGGTGGGACCAAATACCACACAGGTATTGCAAAATCCATTTTTGGAAATTTTATAGTTTCCAAGACTTGATTTGACACAAAAACATGTGGGGGGTACAAAAATGGGGTTTGTGCGATGGAATATGGTAGGAATGTCGTGCTAGTAGCTTCGGTTTCCATACTAATTTTTTCCATGTCCGGGCTGGTTTGGATGTTTGATGAGAGTATCATGCACACCAGTGCCCCCATGATTTCTCAGGTTCTCTCTGGTATGATATGGGTATCTCCTAGGAAGGTTCCTAGGATTGTTGATGGTTTGAATTGGCCGAGGCAAAATTCTTTATACCAAGTAAGAAGTTCTGTAGTTGTGTCTACGTATGATAACATGACATCAAGAGTTGTCATGGGTTTTCTTATTATAGTATGTAAGATGGTCAACGATGATGATCTGGTCATCATGGGGGAAGATCATCACCTGAAAGACAAAGGACGCTATTGCAGTCATGGTGTACATATAAATCCACTTGTGGAGTATATTATAGTCTAGATGTGCGTCCAAGACTTCACTATCTATAAGTATCATCTTTCCAGCCAAGTTTTTATGGACATTTTGATATACACCGACAAGGGATGAAGGGAGATCGTCATATGCTCTCAGTATGATGTCAAATTGTTTCATTTCAAGTAATCGTAGATATTACCAAATGGATTTGGACATGATGCACGTTGATGTTCCTTCACCAACGATGCATCGGTGTATGGTGATATTCTGGACTAAAACTAGTATTTGGAAGACAAACAGAGAAGGAAGCATGGGGCTTGTTTTGTCTACGTCAAAAACCATTAGGCGTGAATCAGAAGGGTCGATTGAGCCTAATGCGGAAAGTAGGGATTTCCGTTGTCTTGGGCATGATTGTCGCACTTCCAAGGCTAACATGGAAGCAGGTCACTGCGCTATATCATCCACTATGTTGTAGCAATGAGTAGCTTTGGAGTGATGTCCTACGCGCTTTTTTGGCCCCTTGACCATTTTGGAAGGAGCTCTATAGGTACTTTGGATATGGTTAGCGGTGCAGTAGGTGCACTTGTGCTCATACATGATGGGTTGGTGTCCGTGGGGGCGTCATAGTTCCTATTCTTTGTTTGGAAGAACAATTCTTCGCCATTCATGTACAATTCATGGTTGCCACCTCAAGTATCTTTGGGGTGGTTTTTGTTGTTGGGTGTTAACCATTCCTTGGCGGGGGAAAGGCTGGTGCATTACAACAGGCTATTGGGTAGGTCCCCCTTGTTCACATTTACACTAATGTTTTTTCAGTTCAGAGAGTTCGAGATAGTGGTGAGTGTAATGTTCATACTCACCACACATGGCACATAATTTTTTTTCCTTAGTATGGATCTTTTTTTTTTTCCTTGGGAGTTGTTTTTTGGCTCCTGGTTTTGACTTCGGTAGGGATTGCCCCCAAACTGAGATCTCGGGGTGTGTTTTTTGTTACTTCCCTCCTATCTAGAGTCTCCCTTTTGTTTATTCATAGGCCTATTTTTTGCAGAATTATGAAGGTTATTGTGGTTCTCCTCATCGTAAGCTTGGCATTGTTTAGCCTGGGATGGTTGCACTAAGTTCACCTGAGTGTTTTTTTGTGGTGGTGTATTTTCTGTGAGGAAAGGGGGATATAGGTTCCCCTTTCCTTGGTGGGTGTAAGATTGTTGGGGGGGATCTCTTCCATAAACATTCCTAGCTGAGTATTTGGTCCCCTGCGAGCAAGGGTAAGAGCCTCCCTATTATTGATGATATGGTGCCACCCTATTTGTCATATTATACAAATTTGAAAATTGACATTGGTTGTGGCTAGGTTGCGTCACGTTCTGGGTAGAATCGTACAAATTTCCTAGGTACTGGATTCTCCTACCTAGGTGAGCTTGAGTCAAGGACTCGATCAAATCATCTAAAGTATTCGACGCATCTGGTAACTCTCTATAAGCTTGCGGAAGCGGGGCATTTGGAAGGGAATTGTAAATATATCCTGACTACGTGTAGATGAGTTCAAGTTGCGAGGCTTTTCTAATGGCATCCTCCTCAAAGGTAGCTTTTTGTGTTGCCTCGTATTTTGATATCTCTGCTATGAGAGTTTTCAAAAATAAGTCCAGAAAAACTCTATTTTCGAGTTTGGCTTTACATAAACTACAAATTCACCGCCATTCATGGAGATGGTCTGATATATGTATGGCTGGTGTTCACCTAAAATAAGTTAGTAGTTCAATTCCCTAATCATGGTGAATGGGTAGTTTAAAATAAGTGAGGAAAGAAATAGCGAGGGTGTTAAATATTCCATGTGAAGCAAAAGGCTGATAGAGATACCATTTCGCCGCAGGCCCAGTTGTGGTGCATTGAAACAGTCTCAATTGAATATTATCATAAATGATACTACTGGAAAAACACCACAGGTGGAAGTCATAATATTATTTCTTGGGTCTTCCAATTTATTCCCTTCGATTTTTGGTATATCTGAAGGGAGCTTTGTGGGCATGGGAGGCCAATTAGGGCTATGTTCAATGGGGTAATTAGCTATATTTTTTAGGCTTGGAAGTTTTAGAGATTCTAAGAAGGGTAACTGAGTATCGAATTCCATTTTGTACTGTGGAAACAAAGGTATCTAAGGGTGATGGTTTATGTGGGGTTCCTGGGGAATATTACCTTGTGGTGTACCCTATTGAATGTTCTGCTGACTTTCCAAAGGGGTAGCACTTCTCTGCCCTCTGAGGGTTGTGCGAGGAGTTGAGTGTGGTGACCCTGCTGGGGTTTCCACTGGTGTGGTGTTGGGTGACCCTTTGGTGTTTCCAATCATATATGCCTTGATAAAGGATCTACCGATAATTGTGGTGGTGTTTCATTTTTTAGGCCTAAATGGTGAAAGACTCGACACTCCTCCCTCTAGATGGGGGAGGTCCAAAAAGCGCCTAGATTGATGAGGTCCTGTTGAGTGCATTATGGTGTCGACTAGCTTAATCTTGCTAATATTTTTTCATTTGTTGAGGGAAGGAATATTTTAATCAAAGAAAATATGATCATATGCATAAAAAAAAGAAAAAAAAAATAAGAGGTAATTTTTCCTTTAATTTAATGTTATGTGATCAATCAAGAAAAAAATATGGCTTGATTTTTTTGTCTATGATACTCAAAATCCTAAAGAGATCTTATCTTCCTTGCACTCTCAATGTAACTAGGCCTTTTGAAGATGCCTTCTGATGGGTACCAGGGCTAACATCCAAAAATAACTGGCAATGCCTTCCAGTAACCAAAGAGTCATCCAAGGTAATGGTAAAAGGATCTAGTGATGCTTGCACCATGACCTATAGGGAAGGATGCCCTAGTTTTGGCCACTAAAGTACCATCATCCAACGTGAGTGTTAGAGTCTTGAGCTTATTGGTATTAAAGAGTAGCCCCAAAGAGTACTGCATGTACTGGGCCTAAGATTAACCCCCTATGAAATGGGTCTCTCGTAACACTCGGGTATTTGTTTTCTGGGCAGATAGATGGACTTGAAGCTCCATAAAAAGAAAACATCTATGTTTCAAAATGTAGAATGACCATGATGGCTTATTGTATGCCTACTCGTGGTGGTCCTAACCTAAACTATAATTTGTTTTATGGCCCCCATGGGGAGAATTTAGTGAGTTTGATTAGTGATAATTTTTAGAGAGTTTCCATTTTCTTAAGGTGAGCCTTGGTGAATTAATTGTAAGAAGAGAATAAAGTTCCCAACACACTGGATGCCTTTTGGTCCAATCCTTACTGATGCTTTGTGTGTGCTTTGAAATGTACAATCACAAGTGTTATGATATGTGGATATGCACTGATCCTTTACAATCCTTTTCTAATTACGTTATGAGTGATTGTTCCTTGCAAAAATAAATGATGTACGGATTATGGGCCATTTACACCTTTCCTAGTTAGACTAAGTTTGAACTATAGGGAGATGGAAAATTGTCTTAGGAGAGTGTTCATATGCATACCCAGGCTCACTGTAAGGTGTAAGGGTGGAAGAGATTACTTTCTTTCTTTTCGACAATTTGGTCCTGTTCCCAATTCCTAATGCAAAATTTGAACTAATCTAATGCAAAAATTGGAAAACATGAATTAGCAAAAGATACGTGGATACATGGGCCACTTACTTTTCCGCTAATTAATCTATTTTCTTTTTATCTTTTATCAAAAAATCATTTGTTCGGTCAACATATGTGGATTGAAGGCCACTTACTTCCCCCTACTTAAATTATGTGTGAATTGCAAAAATAAAAATCTAAAATTAAAACTACTAAGTTTCTAAGCTAAATTATAGAAAATAAGCATCCTAACCAGTCATGAAATACCAGAGAACAACGATGCAAAATTTATTATGGGTTACCAACACTTTACAATTGCAAAAAAATGAGAAAAACCAGTGAAAAATGGGCTTGTTGCCTACCACACGGCTTATCTACCAACAAGCATGAAGCATGCGTCTGTCTCAACAGAATGCGCGCAGTCAGGCAGAAGAAAAGAAAATCCTTCTTCTTTGTTAACAAAAAATCATACATGATAGGCTGCTCCTCAAACCAATCTTGTGCAACTATTTCAAACTAATATTTTGGTTGAGGCTTAGCCTCCTCAACCTGAGAGGGCTCTCTCAAGGGTTTATGATTTTTGATAAATATGTAGATGGCTAACTCTATATGGGAAAAAACTATATAAATGATATAAAGTGGTTGTAAATCACATTAGAAAGTATACATTGGGATTATGGAGTCATAATAGATTCAGAAAAAAAAAAAAAAAAAATCTACCTAGCATGGAAGCCAAGGCATATCAGAGTTCAAGTCAAGGAATAAACATGTAGAACAGTGAAACACACATTTAACTTGTCTATGAAGGAAGTCAAAGCATCATTGATGAATTATGAGTAACATAAGAAAACACCACTGCAATAGAATATTGAAAAGATGCCATCAGAACAAGAAGATACAAGAACTCCCTATGAATCCTGAGTTGTCTATGTAGAAATTCTGTATTAGGCTGAAAACAACCACTTACATAAAACAAAGTATTTTTTCTAACAAATGTCCAACCCTTTCTATTTAGACTCCTTGATCTTTCATAGATAATTTACATCATAAGATAAACTTATCTACAACTAGATACATAAAATTCCTATTCTTTGACACCTATACTGACCATGAAACATGGTATTTATTACAGACACAACTGTAAAACTGATATAGAGTCCTATTAAAAATAGAATTAGAACTCTTTTGATTCCACACAAAATAGCTTTATCTAAACTTAATTACATCATTTTCCACCTATATTTACATTAATTCAAATCCTGATGAAGAGCTTCAACCTGTTATGACCATGATGCTGATGATGTTGATCTCCTGTAATTTAGGAAACTGCTCCCCTATTTTTAGGCTTAGGATTCTTTTAGTTTCTTGAGATGTTCTGACCACCTTTAACCCATAACTTTGAAGCTAATTTATGTCAGGAACATGATTAACATATGTACCAAGTCATCCCTTCATGCCAGCTATGTAAAACCACTTTGAACTTCTCAAAATAGTGAAAATAGACTTGCGCTACAAAAGAAACACAGTTTCATAGTGATTTTCATATCGCAATATGTTTACCCATTTTCCTTAAAATTTTATCTTCCTTTCCTTCCGATTTTATTTGATAACCACTTGACATAGCTTCCTTATAAATTTCAATTCGAAATGCATGATTTTACCTCCAAAATTTTATAAGGAAAAGGGTGAAAAAACTGCTATAGTAGTTTCGTAGCGCATTTCACCCTTTTTGCACTACAGGCGCTACGAAACTGCTGTGTAAGAATTTTTTTCCAATTTTTCTTCAAAAATTGAAACAAAAGGATGCTATAACATTAGAAAAACACTTACCTCATCAAAACCATCTGCTATATGAACTAAAAACATAACCTTTACAAAATTTAATCCTAATTTTTCCATTTTGATTTTTCTTTGAATTTTTCATTTTGTACCTCTGTTTTTTTAGTTCATCTTGAGATTTTTTTAATTGCAGCTAAAAATATTCCACTTGAGCTCTTGTATTTATATTACTGGCTCTCAAATGTGTGTTGATCACTCACAAATTTTGCTTCTTTAGTGGTAGGAAATGTCCATGTAAAGAACTGTTGAGCACTGCTTGGGATCTCTGACCTGGCAACTGTTTGACCTTCCCAAATATCCTTCATCCTATTGAATTCTATCTTTTCAATGTTGTGTTTTCTTGCCCTCTTTCTCATCTTTTCCATCTCTTTATTTTCTAGTTTCAACCTTTATTCCAGCATTTGACATTCTGACATGTGTTCCTTTCCCTTCTTAATCTTGCTGGTTGCATGCTCCACTGTAGGTGATGAGAGATCAACCACCTTTTCAGGGAATTTGGCTACTTCAATGATTTCTTGGATATATTTAATGCCTTCTTGGAGTCTCTTTTCATGCCTGGTTAAAGGTTTCCTAGCTTGAAAAAGAAAAGCTGCATTCTCACCTTCAAATTCCAATTTCTTTGCTAATTTCATTTTTCTCTGCTTGGGTCATTAACTTCAATGAAATCTGCCTGCACAATGGGTGATTATTCTATATGAATTGAATGCATTATATCATCCATGTTTCCTTTCATAATTGGGCTATCCTCTGTGACTGAAACCTCTGCTTTTCCCTTTGATGCTGATACTTGACTTCTTGTCTTTCTCTGGCTCTCTTGCTTACTGGCCACCTGTTTTTGTTTAGTTTCTTTGACCCTTTATACTTTATATTTTTCGGGTGGTGGGATTTTTTCAACAAGAACTTATGCTTGCTCAGTTATATCTTCAACCTGTTTCCTTGGTTTCATATTCAAAAACCTCTTAGCTTTGGTAACCACTGGTTGACTGGATTCTCCTACTCGTGGTGAAGGATTTCCCTTGATATTAGGGTTTCTAGCTGGGGTTAGGGCTTCCATTTCAAATCCACTCATAAATAAAAAGGAATACCAATCTCTATTTATTTTCTAAAGCTTATTTAAAACCAGTAACTTAATCAAACCGTGATGAAACAAAGATGTTTCACAGCCATCAGATTTAGCTTGGACTTTGTCAACCATTTTGGCAAGGCTTCTATGCAAGTAAAATGGTAAATCTAATGACATCATTCCTGTGAAATGAAACAATAGTTTAAAATGATAAGTGTAGAATTTATGGTACCTTCCTTCACATGTGAAATATCTTTGGATGTTGAATAGCAGCTTTGCATAGTTATCCTTGATACAACTCCTGGGTATTGCATTGTTCAAGTCCATGTCTACAAATTCAAGTTTCATAAAATCCTTTCATGGCTCCATGTTAAACCTAAAACCTTTAAACCAATATTTTTTCCCCTTGGTATCTCTATCACAGCAGCTATGATCTCAGGTGTGACTGGAATATTTTTCATTCCAAATTTGGTAGTGGTTCCACTGAAATGTAGAGCAAACTCTTTGGACACATGAGTGTGGCAACCCTGTAGCTTTTCACAAAATTTGAGACATCCAGCTTTGCTAAAGGCCTCCATTACCATTTTATCCTCCATAAAATAATTTAAATTCTCAGGCTTGTATCTTAGACAATGTCCCCCTCTGTAGACCTTCTTCTCCTCTACCATGTTTCTTGTAAATAAAACTTGTTAACTTCTCTGAAACTTGTAAAACATCTTCTCTTGATAATTGTGAACAACCTCACTTGATAATGATATGATTTTTCTTTGAAAGAGAAACCACAAGCCTATCCTTATTGCTTCAGAGCTTGAAGAACATATGTGAAGGAAAATGTGATAGAGATGACTCAATTAGGCAAAAAATTCGAATTAGAGATGTCACCTCATGACGAAATGATGTTTAATTGATATCCTATCATGATTATGATGAGTGAAGGATAGGTAAGTGCATCTAATCTTGTAACTAACTGACTCACCATACCCCTATCATGTCATTCCCCAACTGAAACTGATAAATCTTATCTTATTTGACATGATAGCTACAAAACCGTGCTTTCGTTGCGCTCACAGTGTAAATTTTTCACTTTGCGCTACGAAGGTAGCAATGCTTTCGTAGCGCAAAACTCAATTTTTGAACTAACAACGCTACGAAATTGTGCATTTGTGGATAATTGCAGAAAATGACCCAAAACTTACATGAATGACCCTTGAACAAAAAATGTAATTTTTTTTACCATGAAATGGACCTACAAAGACCTTATTTGAATTCTAATGATAAACACCATGCCTCTCAAACTATGACATACCCTTAACCATACTAAAATGACTTTCAAAACTATTAGACCATGGTCAAAAAAGAGCTGACATATCATGTTTAAAAAAAATAAAATAAAAAAAATTGGGTGATGACAGTGGCTCCACTTGGGATAGTGTGCCCCTATGGTATACTAAGAACCAGTAGTTCCAGTGCTTCTATCTAGTTTCTTGACCAAAAAATTAAAAACCTTGAAATCACCAAGCTTCCTCGTAAATATCTAATGGCCTTCACCTTGGGCTCAAGCTTGCTGAATTTTCTTGTCATTATTAGCAGAAAAAATTATAAAATGGAATATATACAATGACATGAACAATCCATCAAATTTTAGGAAGAATAATGCTTCAAAAACCTGCCATTGACAGGTCCTCCAGCATATGGTTTTCCATCTATCTCCTGTAGTATATAAGTATTGTTTCCATGGAAAGCAGTGATTTTGAAAGGACCTTTCCATAAATTCTCAAACTTACCATGTTTTCCTTTCTCTTCAATTCTAGTCTCCCATTTCAACACTTCATCTTGAATTTGAAAACATTCTTCCTTTGTCTTCTTATCAAATGTCCTCTTGGTTCTATTTTGAGATTGCTGATTGCTGTCATAAACCTCATTCCTTTTCTCTTGCAGAGCTATCAGTTGACTAATTCTTCCCTGGATTGTGTTTGGTTCCTCCTCTAGCCCTTGAATTAGCTTCAAAATAGGTACTCCTAGTGATGTAGGAAAAATAGCCTCAGCGCCATATACCAATTCATATGGTGAAGTTCCAATTGACCTCTTTGTGCATATCTTGTCAGCCCATAAGTCATACTTCAGCTTTAAATGCCAAGCTTTCTTATTCTCCTGCATTACCTTCTTAATAATCCTTACAATTCTCTTGTTAGAAGATTCAGCAAGGCAATTTCCTTGCAGATAGTATGCAGTAGAATGTCCGAGAGTAATATGATATTGATGACATAAATTGATCAACTTCTTAGATTTGAATGCTTGTGCATTGTTAGTTATAATCTTCATGGGGAAACCAAATATAGATGAGATATTATTTTCTAAGAAATAAATACTCATAGAATCATTTTCTTGCCTAGTTGGGATTGCTTCAATCCATTTTTTGAAGTAATCAGTCGCTGTAATAATCCAACGATGATGACCTGAAGATGATGGATGAATATCCTTGATAAAATATAGTCCCCACTGCTGGAATGACACTTATACATTAATAAGAATCAAAGGTAAGGGTACAATTTTCTTCTTACCCTCTAAAATCTCGCATTCATGGTTGGCAACAACCCTATGATATACATCCTTAAACATTGTTGGCCAATAGAACCTTGCTCTCAAAATTTTGTTCACTGTCGCCTTCCAATAATGGTGACCTCCAAAATCCCCTTTTTGAAATTCCTCAATGACTTTATCAGCCTCCTCCTCCAATAAGAAATTTATCAAAATTCAGCCAGTATCCTTCCAAAACATATTTCTATCAAATATAAAGTATCTCAAATATTTCAGCTTAAAAAAACTTTCTTTGGACTTTGTCAAGTTAGCAGGTGCTTGATGGTTCTGTAGGACAAAAGAAAATTCCTTGTAACAATCTGAGGTGATATATTTTTCTTCAATAGGAACTAGTTGCCCATCATCATCTAAAATTTCTGATATTTCTGCAATCTAATTTATATCAAGGCAGTCGAAGTTTGACTATGCCATCAGCTTCACCAAGACTTTCCCTTTGACCAATTTTGTCGGTTTAATATCAATATCATATTCTAGCAACTTGGCAATCCATTTCACCCTCTTACCATCAGGGTTGGCTTGAGTAAGGATGTCTTTCACAACAGTATTAGGAACAAATGCCACAATATGAGAATGCAGAATATAAATTCTAAAATATTTGATAGCCTTCACCAAAGCATAGGCGTGATTTTCTAAGATATTATACTTCATTTCAGCATTGGATAATTTCCTAATAAAGAAAGAAATCGGTGGCTCAATACCTTTTTGTCCCTTTTGTAGCAAAACTTCGGCGATAGTATTCTCTGATGCAAAGGTAAGAACTAGAAATTCCTTGGAAAAATCAAGATTGATCAATACTAGTGCTTGTGTGAGTGCTCTTTTGATCTCTTCAAATGATTTTCATGCCTCTAATGTTCACTTAATATCAACTCCCTTCTTCAGCATCCTTGTTATGTCCTTCAGAATCTCAGAAAAATTAGGAATAAATCACCTTACAAAAATAACTTTTCCAAGGAAAGATTGAATCTACTTCCTACTTCTTGGAAAATCCACCTTCTGAATTGCATTGACCCTGCTTGGATCAATCTTAATCCCATATTTAGAAATGATATTCCCAAGTAATTTTCTGGAAGTTAAAGAAAAAATACTGTTGGTGGGATTTAGAGAGATGCCAAAACTTCTACATTTCAGCAGAATTCTTTCCAAGTGTTTCAAGTGATCTTCATCCTTCCTTGAAAAAATTGTTATGTCATCAAGATACACAACCACCATATTGTCCTTTTCTTCAGAAAAATAAATTTCCATTGCCCTCTGAAAGGTAGCTCCTACATTCATGAGACAAAATGGCATCTTGGCATACATAAAAGTACCCCATGGTGTAGTAAAGGCTATTTTTTCCTGATCATTAGGATGCACAAGGATCTGATTATAACCTGAAAAACCATCAAGTATAGACATTCTCTAAGAACCGACAATATTTTGCAAAATTTGATCCATCTTTGGGAGACGATAATTATCATTCAGGGAGGCTTTATTCAGATTTCTGAAATCAATGCATATTCTAATTTCCCCACTCTTCTTCCTAACTGAAACCAAATTTTCAAGCCAATTTGAAAATCTGGTTGGAACAATGATTTTAGCATAAAAAATCTTTTTAACCTCTTTTTCAATCAAAGGCATGAGAAGTGGGTTGGTCCTCCTTAGCTTCTGCTTGAAAGGTCTTTCATTTTCCTTTATGGGAATAATATGCTAAATAATGGTGGGATCAGATTCTTTCAAATCAAAATAGTTCCAAGCAAATAAATATATGAATCTTTTCATCATTTCAACATATTTAAACTTCATATCAGCTGAAAGAAATTTTGAAAGTTTAATCATTTTGGGCATGTCCATAGTACCAAGGTTACAACTCTCAACTTCTTCATCATCAACTTGCATCTTGGGAGATTTAAAAACATCATTCTGATTAAAAAAAAAATCTATAGGTATGAGTCCTGTTGGTATGGAATTATTCTTTAGTTGCAAAAATTCAGAATTCCCTTTAGATTCACCTAACATGTTCTACTGATCTACTTGTACATTCTCAAATTCCTCTTTCAGCTCAATAAATTTTTTCACCTGTTGGTCATCCTCAAAAACTTGCCAATGATTAATATTATCAGGAATGGCTAGCCTATGGAGGACTTCAAATTTATACTTTTCTGTGGAGTGCATAGGAATAATGAAAAGGCTTGCAGAGACAAAAAGAGAATCAAAAATGGAATTTTGTTCTCTAGTTTTGGCTATGAATGAATAGGCTTGAAAGTTTTCTAACATGTCCAAAACCAAATTCCTATATGCTCTCATCCTTCTGTCCTTTGTTTGATAAACACCCTCAATCTTTTTTATGAATAATTCTGAATCTCCAAAAACAAAAAAAAATTGAGCATTCATTCTTTTCAACACTTCTAGACCCAAAATCAAGGATTCATATTCAGCCATGTTATTCGTGCAATCGAAGTTAAGTTTATAGCAGAAGAACTTACTTTCATCACTTGGATTTCTAATCCAGATCCCTGCTCCTGCTCCTTTTTTGCCTACTGACCCATAAAAATGAAATGACCACCAACCTTATTCCTCTTTATTGTTGACTTGTTGACCTTCTGCTTGTTGATTTTCAGACTACTTCAATTCAGAACTCTGATTTTCTTCTTTCATTTATTCTTCCGGTTCATTATTAAATTCATTGAAAAGAATAACAGAACCAAGCTCGGTATCAAGAGGGAAAATTGGAAAGTTTTTGGGTTTATCTTTGCTACTCACCATGTATACCATCCTTGTCTCTCGATACAATCTTCTTTGCTCCCCAAAGACTGGAATGGTAGCATAAGTAAGATCCATTTGCATTGTACATTTATTTTCTTCTACCAATGATGTTGACAACAACATACCAAAATTCAGTGGAATGTCTGCTACAAAAATTTCCATGACTATAGTCTTAGCAGGAACTTGCGTTAGACCAACAACAACATCCTTGATTAGCTCAATGCATTGAACTCTTTTTGAATCAAAATAAAACAAATATTTGTATGGCCTAGTTATTTCTAACCCCATCCTTTCCATGATTACTTTGGGCATAAGATTGTGAGAGGCCCCTGAATCCAACATAGCATTGTGCAATGTCATGTCGTGAATGCTAAGACTCACATAAAAAGGAGGAACTTCCTCATTCTGTTCATCTTCTAGTCTTGGACCCAAATATATGGTCGGATGATCTTATAACACATTCAAGATATCAACAGCTCTTGGTTTTGAGTTTATAATTTTAACAATATTTCTTCTATATTCATCTACCTTGAGAATCTCACCAAAAGGGACTGATATTTTTATCTTAGAAATTTCATTCTCAAGATTGAAAACAGAAACATATTTTTCAGTTTCTCTGGTAGGAGGGAAAACTGATGCATATTTCTTACCTTCAATGACCTTAGGAGCTTCCTTCTTGCCATCAGCAACCTTAGGTGCATCCTTCTTAGGTTGTGTCTTGTTTGAAATGATAGGTACCTTCCTATTTCTGAGATTATATTGTTTCTGCATCTCAAAAATAGCATGTTGATACCCCTTTAGATAGTCCGATGTTTCTTCTTCATGATAGTTTTGATCTGATTGATCATGTTATTCCTTAGTCAAGAAAATTCCTGACATTTCTTCATCAAAACAATGAATATACCCCTTAATAACTTTAGGGTCATCTTCTTCATCAACCAAATTCTACTGAAAAGGAGGTGTCACTGGAGGATCAGGCTGTTGAATTCTATTCTCCCTTGGTCTTTGCTTATTCTGAGCTATCCTGAACTAAGGGTTTCTAGATTGAGGTTCATGTTGTGTATGAGGAGCAGAGGTATTTCCAAGGGCTAATCTATCCATGAATTTTTCCATTGTTTTCATCATTGAATCCAGTTTGTCTTGAGAGGTAGAGGATGAAGGTTTCTCTTCTTCTTTCAACTTACCCTTACCCATTTTTGACCTTTTAGCTGCTATCAAATTAACCTCCACTTTCACAACATCATTTTTCATTTTAGCAAGTGTAATAGATTCTCTTTATCTTAGCAGTATGGAAAACTCATAGTCAAAAGTTGTAGCATACCTCATTTGAACTAAAGCTTCTGGTGGTTTCAAATGAGCAGGAATAGAATCTAACACTATATTAAACCTTTTCGAAAAAATTTGGACAGTTTCATCAACAACTCTTTTCAAAGTACTATATTCAGTAAGGGCTTGTACTGGATTAGTTCTATTTCCCCATTTTCTGAGGAAAACATCTTCAAATTCATTAAAATTATGAATACTTCCAGGGGCAAGGGCTTTATACCATTTCCTAACCTCACCAGTAAAAATTCGAGTGAAAAATCTTAATTTAACATCTTCATGATCAACCTCCTACCTATCTATAAAGTCATTAAATTGATCTACATGATCCTCTGTTGTAATGTCTTCATCACTTCCCCATGTTTTAATTCTAGAAGCATATTTATTAGAGAGGTCATGTAAGACAACAGGAAAGACAAGAGGGGCGTATCTAGCGGGTGCAGCAAGTGGATTTCTAGCCGTGGTCAGAGGTACTGTGGTAATTTTAGGAAAGGCAAAAACAATAGATGATAAATTTCTATGAAGAGGACTGATTGGTATTTGTAGGCCACTAACAATTGAGCTCTAGTTGGGAAGAGTTAAAATAGCTTTACTATTCAACAATACTTCGAAAAGATCAAGATCCTTTAATTTTTCTAGAGACTCTCTTTCCAACAAAAATTCTGAAGTGGCAACTTCCCAGCATTCCTTTTTGTCTTCTTGTGTTACTAGAGCTGAGGTGTCAATTCCTCTCTTTTTTAAGTCTAATATAATTCAATTAGCTCCTTTTAATTTTCTAATCTAAACAAAACCTCATGAATTTTATCATCAACTCTTTCATCTTCAGGACTTCTTGATATTTTAGAGGAAAATGATTTTGAATGAGATGGAGTACCTGATATTTCAAAAATTCCTTGACTGCCTCTTGAAATGGTGTTTGGATTATCCACGATGGTAGGTGGATCTAGGTCATGATTACT
This sequence comes from Pinus albicaulis, assembly GCA_034641835.2. Lineage (NCBI taxonomy): Eukaryota > Viridiplantae > Streptophyta > Pinopsida > Pinales > Pinaceae > Pinus > Pinus albicaulis. Next base: position 1,259,515,309 of record CM076581.1, read on the forward strand.
CCTCGTGTATCTCCTTATCGAAGCCACCTTTGAACATATAAACTTTAAATGGAGTCACCAAGGTAGATGCAACCTCAAAAAATTTCTTGAGCTCCTGCTACCTTCAGAAGTTCAATTTCAAAATCCAGGGAAAGTATAATCTTCGAATCCTGACAGACACACCAAAATGTGATCACAAAATCAAACCTAATAGCCTACTCATCAAACCAATATTGTGAAACTATTTCAATCCAATATTTTGGTTGAGGCTTAGCCTCCTCAACCTGAGAGGGCTCTCTCAAGGGTTTATGATTTTTGATAAATCTGTAGATGGTTAACTCTATATGGGATAAAAATAGATAAATGATATAAAATGGTTGTAAATCACATTAGAAAGTATAAATTGGGCTTATGGAGTCACAATAGCTTCAAAAAAACGAAAATAATCTACCTAGCATGGAAGTCAAGGCATATCAGAGTTCAAGTCAAGGAATAAACATGTAGAACAGTGAAACACACAATCAACTTGTCTATGAAGTAAGTCAGAGCATCATTGATGAATTCTGAAAAACATAAGCAAACACCACTGCAATAGAATATTGAAAATATGCCATCATAACAAGAACATAAAATAACTCCTTATGAATCTTGAGTTTTCTAAGTAGAAACTCCGTATTAGGCTGAAAACAGTCACTTACATAAAACCGAGTCTTTTTTCTAACAAATGTCCATCCCTTTCTATTTCGACTCCTTGATCTTTTATAGATCATTTAAATCATAAGATAAACTTATCTACAACTATATACATCAAATTCCTATGCTTTGACACCTATACTGACCATGAAACATGGTATTTATTACAAACACAGCTGTAAAACTGATATAGAGTCCTATTAAAAATATAATTAGAACTCTTTTTATTCCACTCAAAACAGATTTATCTAAACTTATTACATCATTTTCCACCTATATTTCCATTAATTCAAATCTTGATGATGAGCTCCAACCTATTATGACCATGATGTTGATGATGTTGATCTCCTGTAATTTAGGAAACTGCTCCCCTGTTTTTAGGCTTAGGATTGTTTTAGTTTCTTGAGATGTTATGACCACCTTCAACCCATAACTTTGAAGCTAACTTATTTCAGGAACATGATTAACATATGTCCCAAGTCACCCCTTCATGCTAGTTGTGTAAAACCACTTCGAACTTCTCAAAACAGTGAAAACAGACATGCGTTACTAAAGCAACACAATTTCGTAGCACTTTTCGTAGGACAGTCTTTTTACCCATTTTCCTTCAAAATTTATCTTCCTTTCCTTTAGAGTTGCTTTTATAATCACTTGAAATATATTACTTAGAAATTTCAAGTCTAAATGCATGTTTTTACCTCCAAATTTTGATAAGGAAAAGTGTGAAAAAGTTGCTACAACAGTTTCGTAGCGCATTTCACCCTTTTTGCACTACAGGCGCTACGAAACTGCCGTGTAAGCAATTTTTTCCTGTTTTTATTCAAAAATTGAAACAAAAATATGCTATAAATTTAGAAAAACACTTGCCTCATCAAAGCCATCTGCTACATGAACTAAAAACATAACCTTTACAAAATTTAATCCTCATTTTTCCATTTTGATTTTTCTTCGAATTTGTCATTTTGTACCTCTGCTTTTTAGTTCATCTTGAGATTTTTTTAATTGTAGCTCTAAATCTTCCACTTGAATTCTTAGATTTATATTACTCGCTCTCAAATGGGTGTTGATCACTCTAACAATTTTTTCTTCTTTAATGGTAGGAACTGCCCATGTAAAGAATTGTTGTGCACTGCTTGGGATCTCTGACCTGGCAACTGTTTGACCTTCCCAAACAACCTTCATCCTCTTGAATTTTGTCTTTTCAATGTTGTTTTTTCTTTCCCTCTTTCTCATCATTTCCATCTCTTGATTTTATAGTTTCAACCTTTCTTCCAACATTTAACATTTTGACATGTGTTCCTTTCCCTTCTCAGTCTTGCTGGGTGCATGCTCCACTATAGGTGATGAGAGATCAACCACCTCTTCAGGGACTTTGGTTGCTTCAATGATTACTTGGATATCTTTACTACCTTATTGGAGTCTCTTTTCATGCCCGGTTAAGGGTTTCCTAGCTTGAAAAACAAAAGCTGCATTCTCACCTTCAAATTCCAATTTCTTTGCTGATTTCATTTTTCTCTATTTGGGTTCATTAACTTCAATTAAATCTATTTGCACAATGGGTGATTCTTCTATATCAATTTCATGAAGTATATCATCCAAGTTGAATTTCATCATTGGGCTGTCCTCTGTGACTGAAACCTATGCTTTTCCCTTTGATGTTGATACTTGACTTCTTGTCTTTCTCTGGCTCTCCTGCTTACTGGCCACCTGTTTTTGTTTAGTTTCTTTAACCCTTTCTACTTTTTATTTTACAGGTGATGGGGTTTTTGCAACAAGCACTGATTCTTTCACAGTTTTACCTTCAAACTATTTCCTTGTTTTCAACTTCAAAAACCTCTTAGCTTTAGTAACCACTGGCTGACTGGATTCTGCTACTTGTGGTGAAGGATTTCCCTTGATCTTAGGGTTTTTAGCTGGGGTTAGGGCTTCCATTTCAAATCCACTCATAAATAAAAAGGAATACCAATATCTATTTATTTTTTGAAGCTCATTTAAAACTAGTAACTTAATCAAACTGTGATGAAACAGAGATGTTTCACAACCATCAGATTTATCTTGGAATTTTTCAGCCATTTTGGCAAGGCTTCTATGTAAGTAAAATGGTAAATATAATAATATCATTCCTGTGAAATGCAACAACAGTTTAAAATGATAAGTGTAGACTTTATGGTACCTTCCTTCACATATGAAATATATTTGGATGTTGAATAACAACTTTACATAGTTATCCTTGATAGAGCTCTTGAGTATTGCACTGTTCAAGTCCATGTCTACAAATTCAGGTTTCATAAACCCATTTCATGGATCCATGTCAAATCTAAAACCTTTAAACCAAGATTTTTGTACCCTTGGTATCTTTGTCACAGTAGCTATGATCTCAGGTGTCACTAGCATATTTATCATTCCAACTTTGGTAATGGTTCCATTGAAAGGTAGAGAAAACTCTTTGGACACCTGAGTGTGGCAACCTTGTAGCTTTTCATAAAATTTGAGACAGCCAGCTTTGCTAAAGGCCTCCATTACCATTTGATCCTCCATAATAGCATTTACATTTTCAGGCTTGTATCTTACACAATGTCCCCCTATGTGGACCTTCTTCTCCTTTACCATGTTTCTTGTAAAGAAAACTTGTTATCTTCTCTGAAACCTGTAAAAAAGGTTCTCTTGATAATGGTGAACAACATCGCTTGATAATTATGTGAGTTTTCTTTGAAAGAGAAACCACAAGCTTATCCTTACTGCTTCAAATCTTGAAGAACATATGTGAAGGTAAATGAAACAGAGATAACTCAATTAGGCAAAAAATTCGAATTAGAGATGTCACCTCATTACCAAATGATGTTTAATTGATATCCTATAATGACTGAAGGACATGTAAGTACATATAATCTGGTAACTAAATGACTCACCATACCCCTATCATGTCATTCCCCAACTGAAACTAACAAATATCAGCTTATTTGACACGATAACTACGAAACCCCACTTTCGTAGCGCTCACAATGTAAATTTTTCACTTTGCGCTATGAAAGTAGTAGCGCTTTCATAGCGCAAAACTCACTTTTTGAACTAACAGCACTACGAAACTATGGATTTGTGGCTAATTGTAGAAAATTGACCCAAAACTTACATGAATGACCCTTGAACAAAAAATGTAAATTTTTTGACCATGAAATGGACCTACAAAGACCTTATTTGAATTCTAATGATAAACACTATGCCTCTCAAACTATGACATACCCTTAACCATAATAAAATGACTTTCAAAACTATTAGACCATGATCAAAACAGAGCTGACATATCATGTTTAAAAAAAAAAAAAATTTGGGTGATAACATTCTCTAAGAAAAAACTTTTGATTGAAGCTGACTAAAAGTGTTGAGAGGATGCAGGAGTTATTTTACATCAAGATGAGCAAGAAGAAGGACCTACATCAACAACCATTAACTCAAAAGAAAGAATCTATTCAAGTCATCATTCCTGTGGTAGTTCATTCGGTGCATGGGTGGATGAAATACACTATGCTTAGTAAGGAGGCTGCTTACCTACAAGCAAGTCACAGGTCAAAGTGGTTTGTTAGATGTTAGTGGAACAAGTTAAACATATGATAAGCTAGGTTAAATGGAAACATAGCATGCTACATAAACAATGAAAAAAAAAAAAAAACATGCACAAGAAACAAGCTTAATAAACACATTAATAACTCAACAATGGAGATGTTTCTCCCTTTATTAGGTTTTGGTGGTTATTATCACTGGAAAATATGACAAGAGAAGATGACATTACTAACTATCAGGAAGAAGGATTTACAAGGCCAAGGCACATTAGAGAATCTGATTTTTTTTTTTAAATCTCTAAGGTCTAGAGGAAAAATAAAATTTCACACTGAAGACACTGGCAAAATGTGCCTTTGCGCACATTTTTCTTCGATAAGTGTGCCTTTGAGCAAATTTCAATCAAAAAGATGTGCGGACCTAAGAGTGGTGGAAGTCACTTTCTAGGACCACAACGCACACTCCAGGGAAATGATCCCACACTTGATGTCACCCAAGGATAGCAGCCTAAGCCTCCTTGGGACCTCAAGGGAGCACACAATGGAATCAACCGTCTCTCTTTGGTCACCATCTATCAATGTACCAAGAGAGGGAAGGAGAATTTGGATTCATCTATAAAAGGCCGCCAAGAGATGAACAAAGGGAGAGAACATTGTTCTGTTGGCAAAAATTGATCTGAAGAAATCCAGAGTAGAAGTAGAGAGGGGATTCAGTTGTTGGCCATCCAACAAATTCAATCCTTTGGAGTAGAGAGAGAGAGACCTTACACCAAGTAGCTAGAAGGTAAGAACATCCTTTTATTGGGTCTTAGAACTCCATAGTTCTAAGGGCCCCTTGGCAAGTGTGTAAAAGTAGTATCTTTCTTCCTAACAACAAGAAATAAGAGGGGAAATTGATGCCACCATTGGTATTAATTTTTTTTTTAATATTGATGATATTTCATGTTTATGTTTAGTTTAGTCTTGTTTCCTCTCTACATATGCATAGTATATCATTGTTTAGTGTGTTTAATGTTTTATAGCATGTTCACTAACCTGCTAACTCTTTTTTTTATCTGTCTGTGACCAAATCTTAGAGGAAGTGACCAATCCTCTTAAGAAATTGTGGATTGGTACACTTGTGCACCAAAACCACCACCACAAGATTGGCGACTCCAATAGCTTTAATTTTTCTAGTTAATGTGGTTACACTTGTTGCAAGCACCTTTTCTCTGCTCTAGAGTGTTTCTTGGATAGATCCCCTTCTCTTCTTCTCTACCCATTCACCCTCAGTGAAATACTAAAATTTAGAAGCTCCACAATTTTTTTTGCAAGAAATTTGCACACATTTCACACAAACATACGTGCCCTATTGCGCGTGTTCAACATTGACCTGCGTGATAAATTTCGTGCCTTTGTGAGACACTTGTGCGCAGAAACCAGAGCCAGAAAATCTCTATTATTTTCCTCAATTACCCATTTTTAAAGTGATTGTAATCCTAGATAAAAAAATTCTAGCACTGTGTGAGGCATCCCATGACTATTTAAAACTCGTTGTTGGCTGCATTTGAGTACTTCTAGTTTCCAGTTTTGAAATTTCAAAGTTTATTTTCACAAAAAAAAAATCCACATAGTTTAGTTAGGGGGGAATTTACTTGCAATCTGAAATAACTTATTTTTGCGAACATAGACACCAAAAACACATAGATAATTTGTTGTAGTATGTGGCCCTAATCAACATATGCATAGATAGTTTTCATTTTTCCTAGTTTAAAGTCATTAATTTTAGTTTAATTTTTTGGCACTAGGAGTTGGGACCAGGAATTAATTATCTTAAGAGAAGCAAGCAATATTTACTTCCTTTCCACCATTTGGTGACCCTAGGCAAGCATATGAAATATATCTTATGATAATTTTCCATCTCCCTTTATTTGATCACTTAGATTAACTTGGAAACATTGTAAGCGGCCCATATTCGCACCTGATTTTATTATAGAAAGGAACAACCAAACATAGATTAATAGGGGATGTGAAAAGGATCACCGCATATATGCATGTTAAAACTGTGTGCTTTTTCACTTCTTACTCACACACTTCCACACCATAAGTGAAGTAAATCCACCTTAAAACTAACCTAACTAAACTTATTAACTCTCCCCAAAGGGGCCATAAGAGAAATAATAGTTTAGGTTAGGACCAAGGGGGTAGGCATCCAATAAGCCGCCTTGGTCAGTTTACATCTTGAAACATAGAATTTGACTTTTTAGGGAACTTTAAAATCCGTCTATCTGCCCACGGAAAGGAAATCCTGAGTGCCATAGAGACCCGATTTTGGGGGGTTAAGCTTAGGCCCAATGTGTAAGGTATTATTTGGGGCTACCTGACCCGTCTAATACTGGATACTAGTAGCTGATTTACCAAGAAGCTCAAGGCTCGAATGCTCATGTGGGACGATGGTACTTAGTGGCAAAATCTAGGGCATCCTTCCCTATAGGTGACAGTGTAGGCAACACTAGATCCTCTAACCATTACCTTGGTCAATTATTTGACTGCTGGGAAGCATCGCTAGTTCTTTCAGGACATTAGCCCCAGTACCCATCAGAAGATATCTTCACAAGGCACCATTACTATTGAGAGTGTGAGGACGTATATGACTCTAAGATTTTTAGTATCACACGCAAAAGCAACCAAAACCAATTTTTGATTGCTTGATCACATAGACATAATTTAAAGGAAAATTAAATTTTGTTTTCACTTTGTTTTATGTATGTGTTCACCATTTTTGCTTTGACACTTCACCTCTCATAGAACTGAAGATGTTTTCCAAAACCATACCTAGTTGAGACCATAACAGACCCAATAAGACCTCATCAATCTAGACATATTTTGGACCTTCCCCCATTACCGAGAGGGTTTCCAAGTCTTTCGCCATTTAGGCCTCAAACATGGAACACTTCCACCCTTATCAGTTCATCCTATATTGGGGAATATTTAGTTGGGAACCCTCGAAGGTCACCCAATTCCATGCCAGTAGTCACCCCCACAGGGTCACCACATACCACTCCTCCCACAACCCCTAGGGGGCAGAGGAGCACTACCCATTTAGGAAGCCAAGTGAACTCACAGCTGGGTACATCATAGAAAAACACCATATCTAACTGGAACACTTTGTCTTCACAGTGTGAAATGGCTCTCAAACCACATTCATCGTTCATAGCATCGTTGAACTTACCCGATCTAACGAAGTTAACGAACGACCCTATTACACACAACCCAACATGGACCCCCATACCCCCGAAGATCCATTTGGACATTCCAAATTTTGAAGGGAAGCAAGCAGAAGACCAAGGAAATCACATAATGACTTTCCACCTATGGTCTTCGTTGAACAATAATGTTGACGATAATATTCGGTTGATACTATTTTAGTGTACCCTAACTAGACCAACTGCGAAATGGTATGTGGAGAAACCTTCTACTACACATGGAGCCTTTAGCGCCCTCGCTATCATGTTCCTAACATATTTTCAGTTACCCATCCACCATGACTATGGGATGGAATTATTGACACAATTTAGGTAGACACCACCTGTCCATATCTTCGACCATCTCCATGAATGGCAGCAACGTCGTAGTTTGTACAAACCCAAACTTCAGGATCGAGTTCTGCTAGACCTGTTCTTGAAAAATCTCATTGAAAATATTTCAAAAGACGTAGAAACTCAAAAACCTACATCCGAAGAGGACACCAACAACTCGAACTAATTTACACGCAGTCGGGATATATATACAATATCCTATCTAATTCCCCATGCCTTCAGACTTACAAATAATTTCCATCTGCGTCAAACTTTGTAGATGGTTTGATTCGGTCACTGACCCAAAATCACCTAAGAATTAGTGTTTAGTACCTCAGTTACACATATGATTCTAACAAGAACATCCAGCAACCCGGCTACCAGAGTCATCATGCACCTTTGTAGAATATGACCAATAGGGCGCAGTTGTTCCACCATTAGCAAGGAGGTCCATACCCTCCAGCACAGGGGCTTAGTAAGAAGCTAGAAATTTTGATGGAATAACTCTCCCCCAGCAACCATACATGAACTAGGGACAGAGGAGCTTGGTTACCTCACTCTCTTGAGTTGTTGAACTTTCCACTCAGGGAGTTTATGCGTGCGTCAAATACTACAGATGGTTTGATATGGGTCTTTTCCCCAAGATCACTTAGGAAAGAGTAACACCCATGATACTTAAGAAGTTACCATGCATGACGTATAGTGCAGATGGTTTGATATGGGTATTTTTCCCAAGATCACCTAGGCAGTAGGAGAGCCCATGATACTCAGAGATTTACCATGTGCGTCAACACTGCAGATGGTTTGATTGGGCCTTTGGCCCAAGGTCACCTAAGCAGTAGTAATTAGCACCTAGGATACTCAGGGAGTTACCAGGTAGGTCAATACTATAGACTCTTTGATTGGGTCTTTGGCCCAAGATCACCTAGGCAGAAGTAGTACCATCGACATCGATACTACAAACAGTTTGATCTGGTATTTGGCCCAATATCACCTAGGGAACAATAGTACCATCAGCATTGACACTGAAGGCATATTGATATGGTCTTTGGCCCAAGATCACCTAGGCAAAAATAGTACCATGCACATCGATATTGCAAATAGTTTGATTGGGTCTTTGGTCCAAGGATACCTAGGCAGCAATGATCAGTACCTTGGATACTCATCCGATTCTACTCAGAATGTATCACAACCTGGCTATCATGAAAGTCACCCCATTTCTCATATACCAACCAGGGACAAGTGAACCAATATACTACATTCCCTGCACAGAATGGGCCACGCCACAGTGTAATACACTAGTCAATCTAGTGAAACCTTCCTAGGTTCATTAGCAACCATACAACCGGGAGAATTATGACAATCCTCCAAATACTGCAAAAAGAAGCCAGGGAGTGAAAAAAAAGGGAGATACTAGACATGGGGAAGTAACCAATAACGACCCGCTGTTGATCTCGGTCTGGGGGCAACCCCAACTGAAATTACAACCATGAGGCAAGTAATAACTCCCAAAGGGAAACTGGAGCTCAGAGTATCTTATCAAATAACTTCAAACAACACAGTGATCAACACCTCATAATGCCCAAATGAGGCTCCACACATTCACTCCTCCGAAAAAATAATTTTTCAGTGTTGAAAGGTATGCCTGCTCTTATCTTCTGTTCATTCAACACATGTTTTCAATAATATTTGAATGAGAAGATGCTTTCACTTGGGGTATTTTGTTGTAGGTATTGTATAGACCATCCATCATCCCATAAACTGAAGGCTTCAGAGCAGGTATCATCCTACGCTCAGCATGATAGAGTCCTAGAAAAAATATACATATCTTGACATCATTTCTCCACAAGAAATTAACCATATGTTCCAAACACTCGACCATGTTTATCATCTCCCCAAATTGCACATGATAAACATCCTTTTTAGTCGGTAGAGCCTCCTCTCCATGGATCCTATCACTCAAAGTATACCATGCATCATAAAAATCATGATGCAATGGTCATACCACTTCAGTCTAGGAAGCAATTCATGCCCATTCATCCATCATGCATCAAGATAAGTTTTACCATATCAAAATAAAAACCTTTTCCTGGACTACCCTATTTTGTAAGCAGATAGAAAGCGCACCACTGTGCCTCGCATTTGGCCTACCGTATCTCCATTAGCATAGTGCATTTGTGATATTTTCCATCTGCTTCATCACCCCCACAAAACATACCAACCAATGGGCCCCCCACTCATAGCAAAAACACCCTCCTCACATCATCACTGAGCGAGCATTTTCATGTTTATGGACACCCATGTTTGTGTTTTGTACAATCCAATCCCATTGTTTCATTATTATGCTAAGTCTACAAAGACCGCAAACGGTGAACAAAGTCCCCCACTCATCCATCCATTTTCTCCCATGGTAGCAGTCCCTAGTTCAGTATTCATTCTAATTTGATGATATCCTAAACGAAGATTCAACTTGGTAAAATAATTTTCTCCATGTAATTCATCCAATAATTCATCAATCACAGGAATGACAAATTTATCTTTAATAGTGAGCTTATTGAGCTCCCTATAATCCAGACACATGCGCCATAATACATCTTTCTTGTGCACCAATACTACTGGGGTAGAGAAAGAACTTTGACTAGGTTGAATTATACCAGCCTCTAACATTTTTGCAATCATACATTCAATTTCTCTCTTTTGGACATAAGGATATCTGTAAGTGTAATATCCCAAAATGAGATTTCAGCAATATATGAGCAAAAAAATGTAAAAATATGAAAATATGAACATGACATAAGAGGGATCAATGTAAAACCATCATTTTATTAATATATTAGCAAAAATATACAACAAGATCATGAAGGACAAGCCACTCAAGCAATGGGAACAAGTCTCGAATGAATAAAACAATCATCACATGAGCTGCTGCAACTATATAGAATGCCAGAGAGTAGTGAAAACGTTGTCTATAATAGTGTAGATACTTCTGAATACATATATAAATAGAATGTGGCTGATAGAAACAAAATAAATGCCGAGTAATGAAGATGTGGTCTCTAATACAAGATTTCTAGCCAACCCGGAAAGGATTGCTAGAAATACCAAGAAACATACAATGTGACAAATAACCCAGAGGTTAATGTGCCACTGCAAGTTGGATCTGATATGAAATGAGGCTATGACAGATCTGAAATAATGATGTCCTCCTCCAATGGTATTTCTAATTAGAAGGATGATCCATCTACTCAGAAATAAACTCTCCTAATGAGCTCAATGAACCCTCCCAACAAATTCCTCCAAAAATAACGCAGTTCAGGATGGAAACTATGTTGTGAGGGATAGAACATAGTTTTCTTGATGCCAAAGAGGTCAAAATATTCCCAGGGGTCCTCCTTGATGATCCTCCAATGGATAGACAACCTCTCCACTGAAAAACAAGCCCAAAAATGACTCTAAGAGATCCTCCTTTGCTGCACCCTACAACACAACCCAGCTCTAAACAGAAACTGTGTTGTAGCTGAAGGAGGTAGCTTGGAAAAAATTATGGAATGAGGAAATGTAGCCCAAAGAACCTCTCCTTCCGTGAGGATGAGGTAGGGATTCCCGACCAGGAACACCGTTGTGCTAAATAACACTGCAACCCTGCTAAACAACAAGAGGAAGCAAAGTCTAAAAGATCAATAGCAATGATAATCAAAACATGAATAAAAAATGGTTGCTATCCCCTCCATATATATCATGAGAGCCTCTCCACAATGGGTCCCATCCATATTTTCCACCAAGCTCATGCAAGTTGTCCTCCACTAAAACTGCGTTGTTCATCATGGAGATTCAACATATCTAGACAACGTTGTTGACTTGGTCAAAGTTGACTGAATCAACATGATCCGGCCCCTGTTCACACCAAAAGGTGCTTAATCCAGCTACTTATTCTTCCTCCTTTCACATTAGGAGTTTTTTTATTGCTACTCAAGAGACTTATGGTCCTCCCCACCCATTTATTTACCGACCTAATGACAAAACAACTATAATATCCATTTAGCTTGGAGGCTAAGTTTTTGGAATATTATAGTCCTCCCCTTCAAAATGTTGCTTGTCCTCAAGTAACTATATAAGGAGATAAAAATTCCTCCCCTACTCCTCTTGTGGCCTCCTCATCAATAGTTCCCACCACTGCTCAAACAATCTGGAATAAATTTGTCCTCCAATACTCCCTCCCAAGCAAGCAAAACCAAAGGGCTCACATCATGAAAAGTTGGAAGGTGTAAGTGGAAGCCTTATTTCTTTCCAATGGCCTCCTCAAGATAGAAGTCATGGAAAGAATATGGGATCTCAAGATCAATGAGATACTCCCAAAACCATCCTATCATCCAAATGAAATGAGCCATTCTAGGTAGCTCATCAAAATAATCCTCAACCCCTAGTGTATGCAATGTGTTGGCGCTGCATGGAGAGATTAGATTTTTCCATTCAAGTGGTTTCTCTCTCCATTTATGGTAAGTATGGGGTTTCTTTTGATTTTGGGCTGAAATGACATGGCCTTCAAGAATGGCCCAAGTTACCCCACTCAACAATGTAGCCATGAAGTGCCTCCTCCAAGAACTCAAGTTCTTCAAATGGCTCCTCCCACATGAAGAAAAGATATGTGATGTGGCAATCATGGTTTGCCCATTGTTTCTCCTGTAACATACAACATGTAAATTAGGGAGAATCATACTCCCAATGGGCATATCCAACTCATGTTCCACTCTCCAAACAAAGATTCCCATGAATATAAAAATATTAGCAATACATGGAATAAAAAACCAATGAAAACAAGTTGTCATATGACAACCAGAAATTGGATCAAGGTTCCACACATGGAACTAGTGCAGGGAATCTCTTGCCTACCTTAAAAAAAAATACTAAGAAGTGCTTTCCTAGCCACTTTTTTTCTGCCATAGTCATCCCATAAGACGGAATCATGAATATACAATGTGGGTTCAATGGTGCACACCAAGAATTATGTGGCCTCCCCCACAAACCACCAATAAGACAACCAATCTCAATGCTACACTTGGACTCAAGTACATCATCATATAATCTATAAGAAGGAAAGGCCCTCCAAAATGCAACATGCTGCTCATATAAAGTAAAGGAATACAAATCACAATGAAAAATTATACCTCCACCACCATGTACTTTGGTCCTTGAGTTGAAATGGCTCAACTGGAAGTTCTCCCTCACTCTCAATGAGTAGGGAGGTGGTTGTGCCAACCTATCCATCACCATCCGGGCTATGCATATCTCCATATTCTAATGTATATCTTGCTAGATGCCCTCCAAAGTGAACTCCTCCATCAATGAATGAAATGTATCAAGGTGCATGGAAAGAAAGTCCACATGTGTTGCATGAAGTAGCTTCCTCTTGAGCTCAGAAACTCTAGTCAAGAAGACCCTCCCATAAGAATATATAACCTCACAAACCAACATGTATCTATCATCTCCATATGGGTCATCAAGTATCATGCAAGCACCAAGATCTTTGGAGTATTCTACCAAAAGTTGAGACCTCCAATATGGATCAAGTCTCCTAAGAGACAACACTGGTGATTTGGAATGTGAAGCTCCCCTCATGCTGTTGTCTACTCCTTTGACATCCCTCATGCCAAATTCATCCTCCAAATTTTTTCCATGCCCATCATGCAACTGCTCATGCTAAAAAATAAGTAGTGATCTTTGGAAGTTGGCCTCCCATGAGAATCTCCCATCCAAGAATAATCTCCCAATCTTGGCCAATGAAAGCATGAGTGGCCTCAATCTACTCCAATGTATGGAGGATTCCTTCCTCAAAGGAGGTACCCTCTGTTTCTCCAAATCCATGTAGAAGCTCCCTTGCACCATGAAGGTGCCATCTTCCATCACTGTAGCAACTTTTGTCAGCGCAATATATGTAGTGAGAGTGGGTAATGCAGAAAATAAAAGAGTTCCTCTCTCCTCCTTGAGTCTATCCAAAACTCTCTACACTGTACTGGAATCTTCCCAGGTCTTCACCACTCCAGAATCTAAGAGTGGTGAACCAAATGGAAAAGTGTGTCCTACCAGTTCTAGATCTGGTGGCCTCCCAGGTGGAATGTCCCCATGTAGTGAGACATCAAAATTTGAAGTGGACTGTATATATGAGTGGAATGATTTGTCCCTCTCTTCACTACACAATACAATATCCTCTTTTACAGAAACCCCCCGGAATAGATAAGGGTGAATGCTCATCATCCCTTGATGTTGATCCTTCTTTTCTTCTCCTTCCATCTGCCAAGATTCACAACCCACAACAACTGATGTATGCTGCTTCGGAATTGTGGGTTGGTTCCTGTTATAACCCTAGTAATTCTGAGGTTGTGGGATGATTATTTTTGTAGTTAAGAAAACTAGGGGTAACCAAGAACCTCTTTTAGAATTCAGTATCTCGCCTTCCTGAGTTCCGGAGAGGTATCTCTCCTTAAAATTTAGCTTTGTTTTGGTAAAGGGTTTTAGGCTAGCTATGAATGGACAGTGGGAATTGTTTTGAAAGAGTGGTGGGAATAAAAAGTGTTTCAAGGTAAACCAGAAGGATCTACCAAAAAATTGGGCTATGGAGTCAAATTTCTAGGCAAGCAGAGCTAAGAAATAAGACTTAAAGATGCAAATGTACTAAGGGCAGGATAGATGACCTTCTAAGGCTTTGAATAGGCTTTGTTGATGGATTAGGTGAAATCTGAACAAAAGGGCACTTAAGAATCCTTAAGTTACAAAAAATATGATTGAAGGAGGGGATCAAACTGGGACCTAGATAAATTAAGAATCCTATAGTCCGGTTATCAAGTAGAAAACATAAAAATGCAAACTAGTTTAAAATAGGGAGTTTATTATAACTAATCCTGTTTAAATTCTCCTTAGTTGATTATTATAGAATAGAAACACACTAAATGAATGTATGTAAACTTTTAAAGGAAAACACTGAAAACAGGAAAAAGATGAGACTTATCTTGTCACCACGACATCCTTACTTATGATGTCTCTAATCTTGTTTCCAGTCTGCTGCTTCGCTAATTGACTCACACCAACTTCAATATGTCCAGCAAAATGAATATAGTAGTCTTGAGAAATTTTATTCCACACTAAATACTTCTAATAATGAAGTATTTATACACATACATTGTTTACAAAATATCTCAGAGTTTAAGATAATGTTTTAAGGAAAAATTGGAAAGATAACATAA
Organism: Pinus albicaulis; assembly: GCA_034641835.2. Classification (NCBI taxonomy): domain Eukaryota; kingdom Viridiplantae; phylum Streptophyta; class Pinopsida; order Pinales; family Pinaceae; genus Pinus; species Pinus albicaulis. The sequence goes on from CM076581.1 coordinate 1,259,530,330, forward strand.
GAAGAGGGACAACAGAAAAACATTTTGCAAGCTGTTATCTTTTACAAGGAAAAATAGAACTGATTATTCTAATTAAAAAGACTTTTTATGTGCTGTGAGCATTGCTAGCATTAGGTGCATCTTCTCATGGAAGGTGGTTGTAGAACATTCTTTTCTTTGACTTTCAACTCCAATACTCTTTATCATCTGATTTTCACTGTTTTACTGCTGTAATTAAAAAATAACCAACTGTAACATTCTTTTTACTGATACACTTTGACACTAAATTTTTCACCATAAAGTAACAGTAAAATATGAATTTTTTATGTGATTTTCTTTCCCTTTTACTTGTCAAATTCACATCAAATCTGTGAATTCTTGCCATTGTTCAGCAGTGGGGATCTTCATATTCTTCAATTTCCTATAGCTTTCATCAGCCTCTGTATATTTAGCAAAGTTAGGCTTTACTGTGAACATATGCCTGATTTCATTCTCCAAAAAGAATAAATTTTCAAAATATTGAAGTAGTACTTTTCCACTTGGAGATCCTTGTGGCAAAGGCTGTTTAGCTTGCTCCTTAGCATTATCTCTGATTTTCTGGTCATAATCCGTCTGAGGCATTAACATTTCATTCAATGCATGAATGTCTGGTAAACCTACTTCTGATAATACTTTGTATTTGGCCCAAAATCTTGTGATGGCCAAGTTCATATCTTTACACCTATCTTCCAAATTATTCATCATGTTTCTCTTATTCAATACTTTCTTAATTTGAAGGATGGATTCTGTTCTGTCAACGATTTTCAACTCTTCGAATTCTTCCCTATTTTTGTTGTTCAAAAATGTTATGAGTTGAACTGCTTGTGGTGGCTTATTTTCAATTTCTTTCTTGGTTTTATCAATTTCTGCATTTGCAGCCTGTATCAATTCTTTCTACTCATATATTATCTTAATAGAAGGCCATTGTGAGTGAATGCCTTCAATTATTTTTGTCCATAAATGATTTTTTATGTAGGAAACCTGATCTGTAAGATTCACCTGCTGTTGAAGAATTTTCACTTGTTCCTGTAATTTGTCAGCCCTTTGTTCATGTCCTTTGGAAGTAATTAAGGCATCTCTTTTAGATGTTTCCAGATTTTTAATGGTGCCTTTTAAACCGAGTATTTCTTTAACTTTTATAGACATATCTTCCATGGCTCTGATTATTGCAGCTTTGTCCTCCACTGTGTTTATCTGTGAGGTCTATGAAGAAGAGGCAGAGATGTCATGAGAAGTGCTTGTCACTGCAGTTTCCAATACTCCTTGTGGTGCCAAGTGTTTTTCCAATGTAGATGGAGCAGCTGTACTTACAATTGGGATCACTGTAGGAATGAAAACATGTTGAGATTTCTTCATATTTTCATTTTCTTGCATGAAAGATTCTATTTGGATTTCCATTTCTTTTATCCGGGCTGTCATTTTTAGAAAAAATTGTTCTAGTTCATCATTTTCTGTCTTCTGCTGAAGGATTTGTTTTGCCTGGGGATTTTCACTTTGAGGAAATTTTAGTTGCTTTCTGAGAGAAGGTATGTCTTCATTTTTATGTTTGATGATAACCTTTTCCCCTTAAATGTTTGCTGGGTCGGATCCTGCTTCAATCACTTTGTCCTCCAATGCTTTGATGCTTAAGTTATTGGCATATAATGAGGCTTTATCCAATTTCATTTGATTCTGAAGGTTTATTATTGTTTTCTCAAGCCTAATAGAATTCATAGTCTTATTAACTATTTTAGAATACAACATCTCTGTATTGCTCCTGTGGAATTCTATTTGGTCCAATTCATGGAAAGCATCTACATCAACTTCAAGGTCTATCTTTGAATAATCCACAATTATTTTTGGATCAGCCACTGTAGGCTTGAGAAATAACATCACCAATTTTTTTGAAGAATAATCAAAAGATGAAAGGAGTCTATCTTTATTCCTAGGATTTTCTTTAAGGAACTTGGAATATGCTTCACTTTTGATTTCTTCATTCTTTTATTTGATTTGTCTAAACCTGATTTGAATATCTGACTCTGTGTTGTTAGGTTCTTTAGAAGAATAGGGTATATCAACTTTGGCTTGTTTATCAACCATGACTGTGTCTTTTTGTTGTGCTCCAAGTTTGACATTTTGAAGCTCTTTAAGAGTTTCAGTTACTATCCTTGTTGCTTCATCATCAATGTCATGACCATTGTTATCTTCAACATTAATAGCTTTATCCCTTTCTTCATTAGTCAATTTACTTTTCTTACTGTAGGGAATTCTGAATATTTTATCTAAAATAGTTTTAGCCGTGAAACTATCTTCCTTTCTACTTCTTTTATGAACAATTTCAGCTTCTTTGTTCACTGTAACCACCTATGTTTGATTTACCTGTTTATCCTTTCTGTTTTTTTTTTTTCTGCATGCCCTGTGAGTCATCATCAAATAAATTATTTGGCTCCCACTCAAGTTTATTGGCATATTTTTCAATTTGGGGCTTGGGATCATGCAAGAAAGTAGACAATTTGCATTTCAATCTGATTTGACTTAAAACAAGCTGAGGATCATAATTCCACATAAACTTGTATGGGAGTTTGTATTCTTTAAACTTGACATTAATCTCGGTGTTGCTTCTCTGTTGTTTACAATAAATGGCCCAACTTGATATTTCAGTTTGAACTGAGTCTTTTTTCTAGAGGCTATGAAATTGACTTCATCTTCATTCAATAGCTACCTCAAATATTCTAAAGCAAATATCCTTGTTGTCACAAATATAGGCAATTTATATGGGGCCAAGAGTGCACCATATACTCTAATCTCTATGTAATTCTTGTATAAGTACCAATCCCCTATTTTACAGCTCTCAGATAGCTGTAAGATCCTCTTTATTTCTCCATTAATTCTAGGGGTCTATTCTTTATTCAGTAAATTCATAGCAGGTACTAGAAACAAGTCATTAAATTCTATATAGTTGTATTCCCTGTTCCATTTTCTCATAATTGATGACCAAAACACAACTGAAAGCACATTCCCTTCTAGATCTATCTTCTGAAACTCAATAGGAAACTTGTGCACCTGATAATATAAAAAGAAATGAAGTATATATAAATTATATCTAAAGACTCCTTCTATCAATCTGTACAATTGGTAGTGCATGTTTTTTGCAATGAACTTGGAAAAATTGTACACAATGGATGGAGGCTGGCCAGGACTCAAAGTAGACAGAAAACCTAAGATAGCAACATCAGTGAATTCATCACTATTATATACCAATATGAATAATAGCATGGAGACAATCTATCTGGTTTCATTTGGAAAATCAAATGTATGAAATGGAGGATTGAGCTTAGGGATATCAACCTATTTGGGACAAAAAGTATAGAAGATTTTGAACTTGGAAGCAAAATATAGGTCTAGGTAAAGCTGAGTTAAATCCTCTATTGACAATGAAGCAACATTGGGGTCAGGGTTTAATTGCAGCATAGAGTTTATGGATTTTGCATTGATGTAAAATATGACCTCTCTATCTTTATGCACCTTTGGTCTAGAAGATAATAGGACTGACACAATCTGACAAAATCAGGGGCTGAATGAGTAAGAGGGACAATGTACTTTGGCAGACTGGAATCCCATACTAGTATATCTTTATCACCTTTCTCTACAGAATTGCCAAAACACTAGTTATAGACATCAAGCAAATTGAACTCTACTGAAGGGTCCAATATTCTGTAATCAAGGTCAATTAGAGGACTATTTTCTTTTGAAGTAACTAGAGGTTGGACAGGCTTGACAACTTCTTTGGAATCAAAAGTGAGTGCAGGGGTGGGTTTATCAAGCTTAGATGACTCAGGCTGAGGGATTTTAGCAGAGGCTTTCTTCTAAGGTTTTGGGCCTCCTGATTTGGGGGTTACTTGTTTCTTTGTCATTTTTAACTGAACAGCGCAAGCTTATATGGTTTGCTGAGTTCTTATGTTGGAAACAAGCGACTTTTGGAGAATTTTTCTGGTAAAATAGGGTTTTGAGTCGAGTTTTAGATGGAAAGAGGGTTTTAATGCTCAGAAGAAAAGCTATGATCAATTCTAGCAGTGAAAATGATCAGGGAATGGATAAAACTTGAAAAAATGGAAATGAGGGATTCTAGGGAAAATTTGACAGAGTTTCCCCTATACTTTGAATGTTTTTTGCAAGCTCTATATGGGTAATTAGGATAATTTCAGGAAATAACAAAAAAATTGGTGTTTTTTCCTTTGAAATTGAAGTCTTGGTGGATAAGTTTGACGAAAAATACCTTTACAGGTGAAATTGCAGTTGTTTGAGTTGTAGGTGCTTTTGAAAATCTTTGATTTTTGGAAATTTGGTCTACCAGAGGATACTGTGGCTCTCCATGGTTGAATTGCAAGGAAAATGACTCATTAACTGGTCACTATTTCACTGGCAGGCTTGAAAATGGCATTGGGAGGCTTGGTAATGGGCTCGCGGAGGTTTTCAGGGGTTTAGATAGTGAAAGAAGATGAAAATTAGACTTTGTGAAGGTTTCAAAGCTTATAAGCGCGAATAGGTGAAAACTCAATGAAAATTATAAGTTTTATGAATAAACCACGCTTTAAACCACAGTCAAATCATATTTAACTATAGGTTGGGCGGAAGTGGTTTCAGAATACCACTGGGTGGTATTTGCACAGCTCTAGAGCAGTAAGCGGTAAATCACTTTTTGAACGTGATCGAATTGTTTTGTGACACATCAACATAGGGTGGTTTGGGAAAACCACCCATATCGTGTGACTTTTACAAAACATCAGGCGATTAGTTTATGGGCATGATCTGAGGTATCGATCGTCGAATTTGGCTTTGGCAAGTGAAGGGTCATGATTTAAAAGGAAAGGTGTGGGGAAAACACATCATTGGGTTGATTTTGGGCCATAAGATCTTTTAATGAATGAAGATCGGACGGTTATTATTTTACGTGACGGGGAAAGGGATGGAAATGTATTAAACTGTCGCATTGATTTTTAACCATTGGATTAAATGAATGGAGGGGATCAGAGGGAAGATATTAACCCCAATAATGAAAGAGATTTGGTTAAATTTTATACAGAAAACCCACTTTTTCAATGAAAAAAATGATCTGGGGCGGTTTTAAACTGGGATTTAACCGAGGTTATGACTAGCAGTTTAGGGAATAAGGGGTATATATGATGGATTTTAACTGAGATTAGGGTTTTAACCTTAGGTTAGGGAGTCGGGCAAGGGAAAATATACAAGGAGATAGGGTTATCTTCTTTTTGAAGTTTAGTTTAAATGAAACTTCGGGAAATTTTTGCTTAAAACACATATAAAACATGTTTTAAAGGTTTTTTTCATATATTTTTATTATATGGTTAATTAAACCAAGGTGATTTAACTACCATAGGGGGAGGAAACTATATAAAGATATATTTTAGCCAAAGGTGGTTATAATGTGGGTTTTTATTAAACATGTGGGAATTATAAACTTCAGCTAAAATTATAATAAATGGGTTTGTGGGTTTATTATATAAAAAAGGAGTTATATATAATATGAGAAGGTTATTTCTATAGGGAGTTAATATATAAATTAAATTTAATATGAAAATGGGATAATGTATACTCAAAATACATAAACATAATAAGTAAAGTGGAGTTTAAAAGACAATTTGCATTAATCTTATCACTTTAACTTAAGATATAAAGTAATTTTAAGGGTTTAATGCTTTCAAATGATGAAGGAAATTAGTTAGATGAGAATTATAATGCCTCTAAGTAAAAAATGGAGTTTTACCTAGGATTATTGAGGGGGTGAACGCATGAATGGAAATTGATGTAATTTTAAGGGATTAATATAGACATTTCACACTTTTAACTGATCAGTCATAGAGCCTTGGGTCTGGTCCCAACAAAAGTCAAGGAAATGCCTTGAGCCTTTCTGACTGATAATTTAGAATGTTTCATGACTATGGGAAGGGGAAGTTAGTTATTTTGTAGCCCATGATGAATGATATTTACATTGAGACTTTTCACCTTCTTCTACCTACCCAGCTTACCATGCTAACATTTTTTCTTCCTTTGTAGTAAGGTGTATTTGAGCTAGCAACCTTCACAACATTTATTCTTTCTGAAAGCAAGTAAGCTATCTAATTCTACACTTATTTCATCCATGAATCCAGATTAAACTGTTGGATTCCTTTTACTTCTCTACCTAACTACCGAATTGCCATGATTAAACTGTATGACAACTCATTATTCTCTATCTACAACAAGTGAAATTGAAACATGACAAGTCAAGATTAAACTGTTTAACTCATCATGGACTATGGCATTTATTGGCACTATGCCATAGTCAAAAAGTAAAAAGTAGTGGCACTTATGCTTGCACACTTTCATGTTTTATTCGTTTTTCTTTTGGGGTCTTTCATTTTTTCTAAGCCCTTTGATTATTCTTTTAGGAATTTTTACCCTCTTTTGATTTTTTTGATTTTTTGATTTTTTACAAAATATGTGAATACAACTTGCAGAAGGCAAAGTATGTACAGATTTACAAGATTAACAACAATCAAGTAAAAATTATGAATCCTATATTATAGATCACTAACATCGGCTTCACTTGGGGATGGCCTTTCCTTGCGAAATGCCAAGCACTCTGAGATCAATAGCCTTATCCATTGACATTGGTGATTCTATAAATGTCTTGTATTTTCTACAACAATCATATTTCTGACATCTTATACTGTAAATCTTAGGGCCTTCTCTTCAGGCTTCAAATTTGTAGATAAAATATACAATCCAATATACACACAGACTATGAATATTTACAATGATAATGTAAATGAATTTAACTGTTAAGTGAATTTTGAGGAATAATAATGTTTCAACATCCTTCCATTCACTGGTCCTTATTGAAGCTCGGTTCCATCCAAATTCCTGATGAAAAAGGAATTATTACCTCTCTAACCATATATCACGTACGGTCCTTGCCATAGAAATTCGAACTTCCCATGTTTACCTTTATCCTCTCTTCTTGAATCCCATCTTAAAAATTGATCTCCTATGAAAAATTCATCTTCCTTAAATCTTTTATCAAAAATATTTTTCATCTTGTCCTGTAAAACTTGTGACTTTTCATAAACTTCATCTCTGGTTTGTTGAAGGTGTATGGTCTCATTAATTCTTCTTTAAATATCATTAGTTTCCACCTGTAATTCCTGGATCATCTTCATGACTGGAACACCCAAGGAATAAGGGAAAACTGCATCTGTACCATAAACAACTGATATGGTGAAGTTCCTATAGAATTTTTTGTAGTAAGTCTATCAGCCCAAAGGGCATAGACCATCTTCTTACTCCATGTTTTATTATTATCTTGGAGTAGTTTTTTGATGATGTTGACTAAACTTTTATTTGAGGATTCAGCCAGACCATTACCTTGGGGATAATATGTTGTGGAATGACCTAAGGTAATATGGTATTTATGGCAGAAAGAAATCATCTTCTTAGATTTGAAAGAAACATCATTGTTTGTGATAATTTTGTGTAGGCATTCAAATCTAGACAAAATATTACTTTCTATGAATAAGATAATAACTAAGTTTGTAGCTTGCCTAGTGGGAATTGCTTCTATCCACTTAGTAAAGTAATCAATAGCAGTTACAATCCATTTGTGTTGACCTGAAGATGGAGGATGAATTTCACCTATGAAGTCTAACCCCCATAGTTGAAATGGTTTTTCAGTGGATATTGGTTTTAGAGGTAATGGTAACATTTTCTTTTTACCTTCTAAAATTTGGCTTTTATGGCAAGAGGTAACAAACTTCTTAACATTTGAAAATAAAGATGGACAGTAAAAACCAGTTCTGAGTATTTTATCAGCTGTGCTCTTCCATTATATATGGCCTCCACAGTCACCTGCATGAAATTCTTCAAGGATCTTGTCAGCTCCAGATTTTAATAAACAATTAGGTAAAATCCCAGTACTTTCTCTCCAATATAGTGCATTATTTAAGATATAGAACCTCATTTATTTTTGCTTGATGAATCTTGCCTTAGTTTTTGTCAGTCTAGGAAGAGCTTGTAATTTTTTTAGTACAAATATTATATCAGAGTACCATGGTGAGTCTTGATAGGCCTCACTGATCGATGGAGTCGTCATCTCCTCTTTTTCATCTACTTGTGCAATGAAATTAATATCTAAGGCATTGAAATTTGATTCAACCATCGGTTTGGCTAAACCCTGTCCTTTAATCAGTTTAGTTGGTTTAATTTCCAGATCATATTCAAGGATTGTGGTTATCCACTTTCCCCTCCTACTATCTGGTCCATCTTGAGTCAAAATGTCTTTAACTACTGTATTAGGGACATATGCAATTATGTGTGAGTGAAGTATATACACTCTGAAATATTTTATAGCTTTAACCAGAGCCAAAGCCTATTTTTCTATTATGTTGTATTTCAGTGGTGCATCTTTGAGAGCTTTACTAAAAAATGCAATGGGTTGTTCAAAGCCTTGATCGTTTTTCTGCAAAAGAATTGCAGCTATGGTGTGTTCGGGTGTAAAGGAAAATATTATGAAATCTTTTGTGTAATCTGGGTTAATAAGGACTATTTCTTTAGTTAAGGCCTGTTTAATAGATTCAAAATATTTTTTGGCCTTTATTTTCCATTTAATTGAGGAGTCCTTTTTAAGCATGTTGTCAATATATTTTATAATTTCAACCAGATTTGATATGAATCTTCTTAGAAAATTGATCTTTCCCAAGAATTCTTGGAGTTATTTAATGTTCCTTGGTGGTTAAATGTTTAGAAGTGCTTCAATTCTTGCAGGGTCTATTCTAATGCCTTCTTTTGAGATGATGTGACCTAACAATTTTCCTTCTTCTAGCCCAAAAAGAGCCTTTTTAGGATTAAGAGATATACCATATTTTCTACATTTAATAAAAACTTGTCTCATATGATCCAAGTGTTCATCATTTGTTTTCGAAAAAAAAGTAATATCATCCAAATAAATGACTAAAAACTCATGGATCTCCTTAGAAAAGGCAATATCCATTGCCCTTTGAAATGTAGCTCCTACATTTCTTAACCCAAAAGGCATTTTCACATACATGAAAGTGCCCCATGGAGTAGTAAATGTAATTTTGGTTTGGTCATCTTTGTGAACTAGAATCTGATTTTAACCAAAGAAAACATATAATAAAAAGATTCTTGAAGAACCTACTACCCTCTATAAAATATGGTCCATTTTTGGAAAGGGGTAGTCATCATTCAAGGATGGTTTATTAAGATTCCTAAAGTCTATGCATAGTCTAATTTCTCCTGTCTTTTTCTGGTTGGCACTAAATTAGATACCCAGTCAGAATATCTAATTGGTGCAATTATCTGTGCATCAAACATTATTTTAACTTCTTTTTCGATTAATGGTAACAAAACCGGATTAATCCTTCTGAGTTTCTATTGAAAATGTTTTTGGTTTTCTTTTAAAGGAATTTTATGTTGGATAATGTCTGTGTTGTAAGTTTTTAAGTCTTCATAGCTCCATGCAAAGACATCTTGAAATTCTTTTAAAAGTTCAATGTATTTAGCCTTTTCATCTAATGGTAAGGATTTTGATAGTTTGATTGTTCCTGGTTTTTCATCTGTCCCTAAGTTATACTCTTCTACATCAGACTTAACTGGCTCCATTTTTGGCCTTTTTTGGCACATCATTGGAGTCAAACAAATTTTCTAGAGGAGTTAAATCTCTGGGTAAAATGTTATTCTTTAAATCAATCAAATCTATTTCATCTTCAATCAATTCCTCTATGTCTACTTTTTCCATTTCATCAATGTCACTTTGAGTAAAAATAGTAGGCTTTTCAAAACTATGTACATCTAAGTTATCTAAATCATCTATTTGAAAAAAAATTAAATCTATATCACAAGGTGAATCTATGTTACAATCTTTATCGATCTGACAATTTTGAAATTCATGCTCATTATTCAAAAAGTGATAAATTTGTTGATCCTATGAAAAAATTTGCCAATATTTCACATTATCAGGAACAATAGGCCTATGTTTAATCTCAGCCATGTATTTTTGCAATGGTGAAAAAGGAAATTTACAACTGTTGGCAAAAGTTGCTAAGAAATGGGCTTGTATGTTCTGATTTCGAGGGATGATAGCAAAATTACCTTCTAAAAATTCCTCAAGCAGTTCCAATATTGTTTCTCTGTATCTTGCAAGTCTGGCGTTGTGAACTGAATACTCTGCGTTTATTTGCTTTATAACTAGTTCAGAATCACCCATAACCATTATTCTTTTTCCTCCCATTTTCCTAATAATTTGCAAACCTAAGATTAAAGCTTCATATTCAGCCATGTTATTGGTGCATTCGAAGTTTAATCTAAAAGAATGTCCTTCAGAATGGCTTGTTTAAATGTTTGTAATCCATACACCAGCTCCAGCTCCAAATTTATTAACAGATCCATCAAAATCTAGATGCCACAAAGCTTCATGACCAATATAATCATCCATGATTTTAAGTTTTTTTATCAGTAAGTTCAGTTGGATTTTCGTTTTGATCAGAGTTTCTGAGAATAAAAGAATCAAGATCATTGGGAGTAGCATAAATTGGATAATTTGTAGGTCTTTCTACACTACTGATCATGTACTTCATCAAGGTTTCTCTATAAAGCTTTTTAGGCTGTCCATATACCGAGATAGTATCATAACTCATATCTAGTTGTAGAGATCCCTGCAACTTTGCTCCCCATGAGTGAGAAAGAAGCATGCCATACTTTTGCAGGATGTCAGCTACTACAACATCCATGATCATACTCTTACCAGGATATTTGACTAGCTTAACACATAGATCTTTAATCAAACCAATACATTGGACTTTGGATGAATCAATTGAAAACAGGTCCTTGTAAGGTCTGGTTATGTCTAGATTAAGAGTTTCCATTATAGCTTTAGGCATTAAGTTGTGGGAAGCTCTAGTATCTAGCATAGTATTGTGTAATATTTGGTCATGTACAATAAGACTTAAATAAAATGGGGGTACCGACCCATATGAATGATTTCCATCTACATTGGGACCAAAAATCAATTCAAGCCTATCTTCATTCATGTTAATTGTATCTTCATTCTCATTCACATTCAATCATTAGAAATCATAGATATATAAAAATCATTTTTAGCTAGCTATACTAAGGGAACACCTAACTTTAACTTGGATATTTTAGACTGCATATTAAATGTTGGCTGAGATCTAATGGCTTGAATCACTTATTCTTTTGGAACTGTTGTTTGTGATGAATTTTCTTGAGTTTATACTATTTTACCTTTGTTCTATGCTTTTCTCTTGTCTTTTGTCTGATTTTCTTGGTTCCTACTATCTTTAGTCATTTTTTTAGGAATATTTTGAGGGTTAGCATAATTCTTATCAGTTTTGGGATTCTCAACAGAAGGTTTAGGATTTGATATTTTAAAGTTAGTAGGATTCTTTCTTGGCTCAATGACTGTTGTTGAATTGGTGGCTTTGGGAGTATTAGCTTTTGGAACATCCTTATAATATTCAGCCACCTCATCAGTAATATCTACAATCTTTGGGCCTTGCTGCTTTTTAGGACTGGTCGGGTTTGAACTCTGTTTGTTATCTCTAGAAAGAATCTGCAAGAATTTCGTTTTAGAAGTATCAGTATTCTTTTTGTTTTGTTCTTGTTTGTTTGGAGCATTATTCTTTAGGAAAGGTTCATTGATTTTCTTGCTCCTAAGGTTGTATTGACTGTGAATTTCGTTTATTGCAAAATCATAACCTTGTTTATAATCATAGGATTCTCCAGATTCTACTTTGAACTGTTGAAGTTCAAAGAGTTCCTGGTCCTCCTAGGTGAGGAAAATGGTATTGTTTTCAGCAATCCCCATAACAATGTTGATGTCTTCCTCCTCGTCAACACTGTTTTGTGAAATTTCTGCAAAGTTTTCTTGAAATGGGGTTCTTATATTTTGATCAGGGGAAGGTTATTTACCTTTCCCAAGGTTGTTGTTTTTTCTTTAATTGGGATTCCGGATCTGGGATTGATTCTCCCATTGTGGTTTTCTTTCAATTTGATCCAGTCTGTAAACTAATTTTTCTAGTGCTTTAGTAATCAAATAGAACTTACCATCTAAGTGAGATGCTTCTTCTTTAATATTAACCCTTATTTCATTTCTTAGTCTGGCCTTCTTTGCAAGTATGTTGATTTCTACACCTGCAACGTTTTGTTGCATTTGTTCTAATGTATCTGCATCCCTTTCCCTAAGTTGGTAAGGCATGTCTACATCAAATAAATTAGGGAATTTGAGTAGCACAGAATACGGGGAGGGTTTAAGGTCTGTAGGAATGGTGTTGTAAACACTGTTATATCTTGTGCATAATTCTTGGACAGACTAATTTGGGGCTCTCTTGATCGCATCAAACTCAAATAGTATTTGCATAGGGTTCTTCTTTTTCTCCCATTTATTTAGGAAGGCTCTATGGAATGCAGCTAGGTCTGCTATACTGCCAGCTCCTAAACTTTTAAACCATGTTTTTACTTCTCCAATTAAGATTTGAGAAAATAACCTCATTTGGACATCAGTTTCATCTATCTCATAGACTTCCCAGAAATCATTCATTATAGTAATATGTTGCTATGCACTAATCTTTGAAAGATTATTAAACAGTGGAATATCTTTTTGGTAGTTCTGGGGCATGTCATGGAGATTCTGAGGTAAGACCAAAGGATCATATCAGGCTACCATGGCTTGGATTTTAGCTGAACTGAGAGGTACAGTAGTAGTGATAGGGATAGTTCTGGTTACTACAATGGATGTACTTGAAAAGCTTGGTAATGGGGATGAAAAAGAAGTAGTATGGCTAATGGTAGTTGTAATGGGCTGAGTAACTGATAGATAAACTAATTTGGGTTGCAAGGGCAGCTCAGGGATGAATGGATCAGTTGATGTACTAGCAGTGGATTGTGGATATGATGAGTATATGAATCTATGGGGCAAAGGCAACTCAGGGATTATGGGCTCTTGAGGTGAACTGATAGTAGAATCAGTAAATGATGTGGCAGCATACAGAGTAGAATCTGATGCTAGAAATACTGTTGTATATAGCTCAGAAACTGGGGGTTTAAATTTAGAAAAAAATTTCTAACTTAACAGCTTCTTCAATGTCTTTAATTTTTGAGACACTTACCCTTTTTACTAGACTTTTACTTTCAGTTTCATCTGATTTAGTAGAAACATAAATAATTTTTTTTTCACTCACATAAGAAGTAAAAAATAGATCTAAAACAATTTCTTTCAAATCCGATTCATATTTTGTTCTAAATAAAGATTTTTCAAACTTTAAGTCAAAATCAATGTCTGATAAGCTTACTAATTCTTTTGGTAAAGAATAAACTCTTCTCAAAGGTATCTCAGTTTTAGAACTATCAATTTGTTTTTTCTTCTTTTTTCCTATCTGGTCCAGATTGTCTATTATCTCTGGAGGATTAGGATCAGGGTTGGATCTAGTTTAGTAGACTTTCTTGGGAGCCAGAATGTTTATTGGGTAAAATATCCACAACCTTTAAACTCAATCTTAAAGTAGAAAAGATATAATTAAAAATATTCCTTCAAGATTAAACTTAAAACTAGAGAGTGGTTAATCCCCAGTATGGTCGCCAATATGTTATCACCCTAGTAATTCCTAGGTTGTGGGATGAAGATTTTTGTAGTTAATAAAACCAAGGGTAACCAAGAACCTCTTTTAGAATTCAGGATCTAGCCCTCCTAAGTTCCGGAGAGGGATCTCTCCTTAAAATTTAGCTTTGTTTTGGTAAAGGGTTTTAGGCTAGCTATGAGTGGACAGTGGGACATGTTTTGAAAGAGTGATGGGAATAAAAAGTGTTTCAAGGTAAACCAGAAGGATCTACCAGAACATTGGGCTATGGAGTCAAATTTCTAGGCAAGCAGAGCTAAGAAATAAGACTTAAAGATGCAAATGTATTAAGGGCCGGATAGATGACCTTCTAAGGCTTTGAATAAGTTTTGTTGATGGATTGGGTGAAATCTGAAAAAAAAAAGGGAACTTAAGAATCCTTGAGTTACAGAAAAGAGGATTGAAGGAGGGGATCAAAATGGGACCTAGAGCAATTAAGAATTCTATGGTCCGGTTATCAAGTAGAAAACATAAAAATTCCAACTAGTTTAAAATAGGGAGCTTATGATAACCTTTTTCCCTTCAATGTTTGTTGGGTCAGCTCCTGCTTCAATCACTATGTCCTCCAATGCTTTTATTCTTAAGTTATTGGCATATAATGAGGCTTTATCCAATTTCATTTGATTCTTAAGGTTTATTAGTGTTTTCTCAAGCCTGATAGAATTCATAGTCTTATTGACTATTTTAGAATACAACATCTCTGTACTGCTCCTGTGGAATTCTATTTGGTCCAATTCATGGACAACATCTACATCAACTTCACGGTCTATGTTTGAATAATCTGCAATTGTTTTTGTATCATCCACTGTAGGCTTGAGAAATGACATCACCAATTTTTTTGAAGAATAATCAAAAGCTGAAAAGAGTCTATCTTTATTCCCAGGCTTTTCTTTAAGGAACTTGGAATATGCTTCACTTTTGATTTCTTCATTATTTTCTTTGATTTTTCTGATCCTGATTTGAATATCTAACTCTGTGTTGTTACGTTCTTTAGAAGAAGAAGGTATATCAACGTTGCTTTGTTTATCAACCATGACTGTGTCTTTCTGTTGTGCTCCAAGTTTGACACTTTGAAGCTCTTTAAGAGTTTCAGTTACTATCCTTGTTGCTTCATCATCAGTTTCATGAACATTGTTATCTTCAACATTAATAGCTTTATCCCTTTCTTCATCAGTCAATTTAATTTTCTTACTGTAGGGAATTCTGAATATTTTATCTTAAATAGTTTCAGCCATGAAACTATCTTCCTTTCTGCTTCTTTTATGAACAATTTCAACTTCTTTGTTCACTGTAACCACCTGTGTTTGATTTACCTGTTTATCCTTTCCGTTGTTTTTTTGCATGCTCTGTGAGTCATCATCAAATAAATTATTTGGCTCCCACTCAAGTTTATTGGCATCTTTTTCAATTTGGGGCTTGGGATCATGCAAGAAAGCAGACAATTTGCATTTCAATCTGATTTGACTTAAAACACCTTGAGGATCATAATTCCACATAAAGTTGTATGGGAATTTGTATTCTTTCAACTTGACATTAATCTCGTTTGCTGCTTCTCTGTTGTTTAGAATAAATTTCCCAACTTGATTTTTCAGTTTGAACTGAGTCTTTTTTCTAGAGGCTATGAAATTGACTTCATCTGCACTCAATAGCTACCTCAAATATTCTAAAGCAAATATCCTTGTTGTCACAAATCTAGGCAATTTATATGGGGCCAAGAGTGCGCCATATACTCTAATCTCTATGTAATTATTTTATAAGTACCAGTCCCCTATTTTACAGCTCTTAGATAGCTGTAAGATCCTCTTTGTTTCTTCATTAACTCTAGGGGTCTGTTCTTTTTTCAATAAATTCATAGCAGGTACTAGAGAGAAGTCATTAAAGTCTGCATAGTTGTATTCCCTGTTCCATTTTCTCATAATTGCTGACCAAAACACAACTGAAAGCACATTCCCTTCTAGAAATATCTTCTCAAACTCAATAGGAAACTTGTCCGCTTGATAATACAAAAAGAGATGAAGTAGATATGAAGTATATCTAAAGATTCCTTCTTCTGGAAATCTGGAAAATTGGTAGTGCATGTTTTCTGCAATGAACTTGGCAAAATTGTACACAATGGATGGAGGCTGGCCAGGACTCAAAGTAGACAGAAAACCTAAGATAGCAATATCAGTGAATTCATCATTGTTATATCCCAATATGAATGATAGCATGGAGACAATCTGTCTGGTTTCATTTGGAAAATCAAATGTATCAAAGGGAGGATTGAGCTTAGGGATATCAACCTGTTTGGGACAAAAAGTATAGAATATTTTGAACTTGGAAGAAAAATCTAGGTCTAGGTAAAGCTGAGTTAAATCCTCTATTGACAATGAAGCAACTTTGGGGTTAGGTTTTAATTGCAGCATAGAGTTTATCGATTCAACATTGATGTAAAATATGACCTCTCTATATTTGTTGACAATGCACCTTTGGCCTGGAAGATAATAGGACTAACACAATATAACAAAATCAGGGGCTGAATGAGTAAGATGGACAATGTACTTTGGCAAACTTGAATCCCAGACAGGTATATCTTTATCACCTTTCTCTACAGACTTTCCAAAACACCAGTTATAGACATCAAGCAATTTGAACTCTACTGAAGGGTCCAATATTCTGTAATCAAGGCCAATCAGAGGACTATTTTCTTTCGTAGTAACTGGAGGTTGGACATGCCTGACAACTTCTATGGAATCAGCAGTGTGTGTAGGGTTGGGTTTATCAAGCTTAGAAGTCTCAGGCTGAGGGATTTTAGCAGAGGCTTTCTTCTGAGGTTTTGGGCCTCCTGATTTGAGGGTTACTTGTTTCTTTGTCATTTTTAACTGAACAGAGCAAGCTTAGATGGTTTACTGAGTTCTTCTATTGAAAACAAGGGACTTTTGGAGAATTTCTCTGGTAAAATAGGGTTCTGAGCATAGTTTTAGATGGAAAGAGGGTTTTAATGCTTAGAAGAAAGGCTATGATCAATTCCAGCAGTGAAAATGACCAGGGAATGGATAAAACTTGAAAAAATGGAAATGAGGGATTTCGGGGAAAATTTGACAGAGTTTCCCCTGTACTTTGAATGTTTTTTTCAAGCTCTATATGGATAATTAGGATAATTTCAGGAAATAACAGAAAAATTGGTGCTTCTTCCTTTGAAATTAAAGTTTTGGTGGATAAGTTTGATGAAAAATATCGTTACAGGTAAAATTATGGTCGTTTGAGTTGCAGGTGCTTTTGAAAATATTCAATTTCTAGAAATTTGGTCTACCAGAGGATACTGTGGCTCTCTGTGGTTGAATTGCAGGGAAAATGTCTTATTAACTGGTCACTGTTTCACTGGCAGGCTTGAAAATGGCGCTGGGAGGCTTGGTAACGGGCTCGTAGAGGTTTTCATGGGTTTAGATAGTGAAACAGGATGAAAATTAGACTCTATGAAGGTTTCAAAGCTTATAAGCGCGAATAGGTGAAAACTCAATGAAAATTATAAGTTTTATGAATAAACCACGCTTTAAACCACAGTCAAATCATATTTAACTATACGTTGGGCGGAAGTGGTTTCGAAATACCACTGGGTGGTATTCGCACAGCTCCAGAGCGGTAAGCGGTAAATCACTTTTTGAACGTGATCGAATTGTTTTTTGGCACATCAACGTAGGGTGGTTTGGGAAAACCACCCATATCACGTGACTTTTACAAAACATCGGTCGATTACTTTATGTACACCGTATGAGGTATCGGCTGTCGGATCTAGCTTTGGCAAGCGAAGGGTCACGATTTGAAAGGAAAGGTGTAGGGAAAAGACATCATCAGGTTGATTTTGGGCCATAGGATCTTTTAATGAATGAAGATCAGACGGTTATTATTTTACGTGATGGGGAAAGGGACGGAAATGTATTAAACTGTCACGTTGATTTTTAACTGTTGGATTAAATGAATGGAGGGGATCAAAGGGCTGATATTAACCCCGATAATGAAAGGGATTTGGTTAAATTTTATACAGAAAACTGACTTTTTCAATGAAGAAATGATCTGGGGAGGTTTTAAACTGGGATTTAACCGAGGTTAGGACAGGAAGTTTAGGGAATAATGGGTATGTATGGTGTATTTTAACTCAGTTTAGGGTTTTAACCTTAGGTTAGGGAGTCGGGAAAGGGAAAATATACAAGGAGATAGGGTTATATTTTTTTTGAAGTTTAGTTTAAAAGAAACTTCGAGAAATTTTTTCTTAAAACACATATAAAACATGTTTTAAAGGTTTTTTTTTCATATATTTTTCATATATGGTTAATTAAACCAAGGTGATTTAACTACCATAGGAGGCGGGAACTATATAAAGATATATTTTAGCCAAAGGGAGTTATAATGTGGGTTTTTATTAAACATGTGGGAATTATAAACTTCGTCTGGAATTATAATAAATGGGTTTTTGGGTTTATTATATAAAAAATGAGTTATATATAATAGGAGAAGGTTATTTCTATAGGGATTTAATATTTAAATTAAAGTTAATATGAAAATGGGATAATGTATACTCAAAATACATAAACATAATAAGTAAAGTGGAGTTTAAAAGACAATTTGCATTAATCTTATCACTTTAACTTAAGATATAAAGTAATTTTGAGGGTTTAACGCTTTCAAATGATAAAGGAAATTAGTCAAGTGGGAATTATAATTCCTTTAAGTAAAAAATGGAGTTTTACTTAGGATTATTCAGGGGGTGAATGCATGAATGGAAATTGATGTATGTTTAAGGGATTAATATGGACATTTCACACTTTTAACTGATTAATCATAGAGCCTTGGGCCCGGTCCCAACAAAAGTCAAGGAGATGCCTTGAGCCTTTCTGAATGATAGTTTAGAATGTTTCATGACTATGGGAAGGGGAAGTTAGTTATTTTGCAGCCCATGATGAATGATATTTACATTGAGACTTTTCACCTTCTTCTACCCACCCAGCTTACCATGCTAACATTTTTTCTTCCTTTGTAGTAAGGTGCATTTGAGCTAGCAACCTTCTCAACATTTATTCTTTCTGAAAGCAAGTAAACTATCTAATTCTACACTCATTTCATCCATGAATCTAGATTAAATTGTGGGACTCCTTTTATTTCTCTACCTAACTACTGAATTGTCATGATTAAACTGTATGACAACTCATTATTCTCTATCTACAACAAGTGAAATTGAAACATGAAAAGTCAAGATTAAACTATTTAACTCATCATGGACTATGGCATTTATTGACACTTTGCCATAGTCAAAAAGTAAAAAGTAGTGGCACTTATGCTTGCACACTTTCATGTTTTATTCATTTTTCTTTTGGGGTCTTTTATTTTTTCTAAGTCTTTTGATTATTCTTTTAGGACATTTTACCCTCTTTTGACCTTTTTGATTTTTTGATTTTTTGATTTTTTACAAAATATGTGAATACAACTTGAAGAAGGAACAATATGTACAAATTTACGAGATTACCAACAATCAAGTCAAAATTATTAATCCTATATTATAGGTCACTAATAGTTCCCACATGTTGGATCATTTGGAACTCCTTGTAAAGACACAAGGGCTCCTTCAATGGAAGAAATGGCTCCCTTCCCATCCCCATGTGGTGATGGATCTTCTCCTAATGGTACAACACTATTAGCTCTTCTCTGCTCATCCTCTTCATCAATATGTAAGATTTCCTCATCATCAATGAGAGACACTTGATATTGGTCTTCCCTTGAAGGAGGTTTCTCCATGTCTTCACCACTAGAAGAGGGTTCTTCAAAAGGTGGGGATCTTGCCCTTGGAAAGGTACCATGCATGTTTGTATCCCCTTCATCTGAGATATGGAGTGGAGTTGGAAATATAGATCTCTTCAACTCATGCAAAGGTTTTAAGTTTTTGGATTCAACAAGAGATGTTTTACAATGTTTAATGTCGAGTCTTTTCACCAATTCCTTAGTGAAGCTAGAATAAGTGTTTTTATTTGCATGATAAAATGAATAAGAACTATTAAACCACCAATTATGGGCCATAGCTTTGAGGTGTAGTGCTACTACTCTAATGGCATCGTTTTCTGAAACTTGGTGTAGCTGGAAATATGAATCTAGCTCCTCCACCCAAGCTTTAGCTATGCACTCTGTTTATCCATCAAAATTAGATAGAAATATTCTACCTCTCTTGCTTCTATCATGGTTGCTGGATCTTCTAGCTTCCTTGAGTTGGAAAAACCCTTGGAAGTCCAAGTGATCTTTGAATCTCGATGATTGAGACTCATACTCCTGAATATAGACACTCAAGGTCTCCTCCCTTGGTGCATCTCCTTCCTCCATCCTTCTTGTAGTGAATGTGGGCAATAGACTGCATTGTGGTTCTGTATGTGTATCTAAATTCTCACACCCATCATGTGAATAGATAGGGCTTGCTTCCCTTTCAAACCCTCTCAGGAATTTCCTACACTTCTCCCCTTTCATCTCCTTGAGATCTTCTTTGATATTTTTCATAGCTTGGAAAAGAAGTAGGGAGACCCTCTCTTCCTTCATTTATTGAAATAATGGAGTCATGCCTTTGTTTCTTCTATGAGTCTTCTCTTTTCTGTGAGAATATTCTCCTCCTAAGGGAATAATTTCTTGGATGCACAGGTTGAGCCAAGATTATGATCTGATACCACTATAATATCCCAAAATGGGATTTCAGCAATATATGAACATAAAAATGTAAAACTCTGCAAATCTGAACATGACATAAGAGGGATCAATTTACAGCCATCATTTTATTAAGATATCAGAAAAAATATACTGTTAGGTCCCTATATTACTAGTATAGTCCCTTATTTTTATTAGTGTAACCCCCTTATTGTTATTATTGTGCCCTTGTAACCCCCATTTTGTTATTATTGTGCCCTTAAATTATTATTGTTAGGTCAGCTAGGATTACATTGTGGCCCACTAGGATTACATTATGGCCACATGGACTCCTATATATAGAAAGGAGGTTTTGTAAATTGTATCATCCAAGAATTGTTCATTTATGTAATGTATTGGAGGTTTCCCCCTTGAAGTGGCTTTTTTATAAGGCGTTGATATCTCTTTTCTTCTATTTTTGGAGCTGGTTACACAACATTTGGTATCAGAGCTTTGGATTCTAGGGTTTCGCTCCTCCAAACAGGTCATCGTGGAATGTTCACTATAACTTTTTTTATACAAAGTTTTAGAAGCTGAAATTTTTTGGGTATGAAACTAAAATCCTGAGGAATATTTTCTAAAAATTTCAAAGCTTGGTTCAAATATTTTTGGAGATATGATCTATGGAAGTTAGGTCTTTTTTAAGGCTCCTAAATAGGTCATCGTGGCATTTGCGCTATAAATTTTTTTATACGAAGGTTTAGAATCTGAAATTTTTAGGGTGTCAAGCTGAATTCCTATGGAAACGCTTCAAACAATTTCAGAGCTTGGTTCATAATATTTTTGGAGATATGATCTGTGGAAGGTAGTGCTTTTTCAGGCTCCCGAATTTCATCACAAAGAGGTGATCGTGGCAAAAGTTCAATAACTCTCTCTCTGAGCATCGGATTGGAGTGCCGTAAAAAGTGGTCACAAGAACACAAAATTTAGTTTCCTGGCTATCAATTTCAGAGGCGAAGGATGAAATAGTGACACGTGGAAAGTCATACAATTTTTCTCTATTGAACCAGTCCATAATTAGGTCATTGTGGGAGACTGGACATAACTTTATCTTGGAGAATCCAAATCAGGTCAGACCTATGGTATTCAAAATATAATTCAGAGGGCTACTTCAGTGCTAAATTTCAAATATTTAAGAGTCGCAATCACAGAGATAATCCAAAATCAAGCTCCTCAAAAGCAAGAAAAAGGTGTGTTTTTTTTTTTCCGAATTGCATAAGTCTTGTTTGAAGAATCAATTTGAATTGATTCCAAGGGCATATTGTAGAATAGATATCAGTATCGGGTTCTAAAATATGCCTCATAAAAATAATTCAACACCCATTAAGCCTTCATAAGGCTCTACTATGAATCATGAAGATGAATAATTGCAACATGATCTATCAAAATTACAAGAGCAAGTGCACAAATTTCACTCTCACAAAGAGAAAAAAAAAATGAAATGGAAGTTTTGAAGAAAGGCATGGAAGCTAAGATGGATGACATGAAAGAAAACATGGAAAACATGAAGAATGATCTAAAAGAAGACATACAAGGTTTGACAAAGTTGATACAAGAAATGTTTCCTAAGGGTGAAAAGATAGTAGAAGAACCTCATGATGTGAACAAAATAAATGTTAATCGTGATTTCATAAACTCTAATGTGGGTGGGAAGAACCACCATATTCCAAAAATGGATATGAGGAAGTTTGATGGAAAGGATATTGTAACATGGATACTACAGATGGAGCAATATTTTGATCTCCATAACGTGCAAAACACACAAAAGGTACGCATTGCAACTTTACATTTAGAACAAAATACATTTGTATGGTATCGATGGTTTTTCTCCCGTAAAAAAATTGTCACTTGGTCAATTTTTACAGAAGAAATGATAGCACATTATGAGGATACAAAGAGAAACACCTTCTTTAGCCAATTGATAAATCTCAAACAAAAGGGTTTAGTGGGGCAGCACATTAAGGACTTCCAAAAATTGAATATAAGGGTAACTGATATTCCAGAGGAAAACATGATCAATCTCTTCATAGGCACTTTAAAGGATAACATACAACATGAAGTTTGCATTTTGGAACCAGATTCACTGGAGAGGGCATTTAGGTTGGAAAGAAAATTTGAATGTAAAATAATGGCGACAAGGAAGCCTACCACTCAATTCTATAAAGAAGGAAGTGTTGCTACACCTAGATTTCCACAACCTACAAGGTTGACACCACAACAATTGGAAGAAAAAAGATCAAAAGGGCTTTGCTACAGTTGTGATAGAAAATACACTAAAGGTCATAAGTGTGCCGAGAATAAATTATTTTACATAGATTGTGAATAGGAAGAAGAAAATGAAAAAGAAGAGGATATACACCTGGAACCAACTCTAGAAGAGGAAGAAATGAATCTGGCCATATCGTGTAATGCACTGGTAGGAATTACTACTCCTCAAACTCTCAAGATAGAAGGACATATCAAAAATAAAAGGTAATAGTGTTTATTGATTCAGGTAGCACCCATAATTTCATTCATTATAAGGTAGCCAAGGAATAAAATTGTTTCCTATACCCAGCACCAGAATGTCAAGTGATGGTTGCAAATGGAGGAACTATAAATTACTCTGGAAAATGCCATAATATCAAGCTAACCATGGGGGAATATGTATTGAATAGTCCAATGTTTTCCATTCCTATGGGAGGTGTTGATGTTGTACTAGGAGTACAATCGTTACAATCTTTGGGGACGGTAGCTTTTAATTTTGAAGAAATTTTCTTGAATTTATTTTCAGAAGGAAGGGAAGTTGAATTACAGGGTATTTCGGGGAAGTGGGGAAAGATAATAAGCTCTAATGTCATTACAAATCTTCTAAAAAAATAACAACGAGGCGTCATTGCACAATTATGCTCACTAGAAGTTCCAACATCAAAATCATCTATTTCTGCAGATCTCCAACAAGTCTTGGACAATCATTCCAAGGTGTTTGAAACTCCCAAAGGACTCCCACCTATTCGTGATCATGATCATTCTATTCATTTGATTCCAGGAAGTGTTCCTCCAAACATCAGGCCTTATAGATATCCTTATGTCCAAAAGAGCGAAATTGAACGTATGATTACAGAAATGTTAGAGGCGGGTATTATTCAACCTAGTCAAAGTTCTTTCTCTGCTCCTCTAGTATTGGTACACAAGAAGGATGGATCATGGCGAATGTGTCCGGATTATAGGGAGCTCAATAAGCTCACCATTAAAGATAAATTTCCCATTCCTGTGATTGATGAATTATTGGATGAATTACATGGAGCAATTTATTTTACCAAGTTGGATCTTCGTTCGGGATATCATCAAATTAGAATGAAGACTGAAGATATTCCAAAAACAACATTTCGAACTCATGAGGGTCATTATGAATTTTTGGTTATGCCTTTTGGCCTTACCAATGCACCTTCTACATTTCAAGGGTTGATGAATTCCATTTTCAAACCCTTCCTTAGAATATTTGTGCTAGTATTTTTTGATGATATACTAATCTATAGCAGGTCTTGGAAGGATCATGTTGAACATGTTGATAGGGTGCTCAAACTATTGCAGGAGAAACAATTATATGCAAAAACATCAAAATGTTTCTTTGGAGTAAAAGAGGTGGAATATGTGGGTCATATTGTATCTCATGAGGGTGTTAAAGTAGACCCTAACAAAACTAAAGCCATTAAGGAATGGAAAGTCCCCACAACCATAAAGAAGTTGTGAGGATTTATCGGGTTAACAGGGTATTATCGCAAGTTTGTTAAGAGTTATGGAAGAATAGCAGCACCTCTAACAACATTATTGAAGAAAGATGCATTTTCATGGACTCCTGAAGCAACTAAGGCGTTTTAACATCTTAAAGAGGAAATGTGCCTAACACCAGTCTTAGCTACGCTAGACTTCACAAAAACCTTTATTATGGAATGTGATGCCTCAGGAAATGGAATTGGTGTTGTTTTAATGCAGGAACGAAGATCCATTGCTTTTGAAATTCATCGAATCAAAGGAAAGTATTTACAGAAACCTATTTATGAGAAGGAAATGTTAGCAATACTGCATGCATTAAAGAAATGGAGAACTTACCTAATGGGAAGACACTTCAAGGTAAAAACTAATCATGATAGTATTAAACACTTTTTGGAACAAAGACTATCTTCAGAAGAGCAGAAAAAATGGGTCACAAATATGTTGCATTATGACTTTGAAATAATCTACAAAAAAGGAAAGCTTAATGTTGTTGCAGTTGCACTCTCAAGAAAGAATGAAGACGTGGAAGCATTTCTTTGTGCCATTTCTATTATCCAACCAGATTGGATAATTGAAGCAAGAGAGGAATGGAAGAAGGACAAAGATGTATGGACACTCATTCAAAAGTTGCAGCAAGATCCTAGTACATCTGATAGATTTAGTTGGAAAAATGATTCCTTATGGTACAAAGATCGCTTATATATTTGTAAGAATTCCAAACTAAAACAAAATATTCTTCTGGAATTGCACACTTCTCCTTTAGGAGGACACTCAATATTTTTAAAAACTTACCACCGGGTGAAGACAGATTTTTTTTGGGATGGCCTTAAATATGATCTTCAAAAGTTTGTGGCGGAATGTTTGGTTTTCCAGAAGAATAAAGTTGAGACAATTAAGACCCCAAGAATTCTACAACCTTTATCCTTTCCAAGTCAATGTTGGGAGGAGATTTCAATGCATTTTATCACAGGTTTACCTAATTCCGAAGGAAAGAGTTTCATCATGGTGGTAGTTGATAGACTTACCAAGTATGCATACTTTTGTGCATTATCTCATCCATTTAAATCAAGTACAGTTTCTACTACATGGAAGCCCAAGGGTTATTGTGAGCGACAGAGATCCCATTTTTACTAGAAATTTTTGGACGGAGTTATTTTCTTGTTTGGGTACTCAATTAGCTCATAGCTCATCTTATCATCCTCAATATGATGATCAAACTAATATAGTAAATAAATGTTTGGAAGGATATATTTGTTGTTTTGTATCTAATAAAAAAACACAATGGGTCAAGTGGTTACCTGTCACTGAATGGTGGTATAACACTTCCTTCCATACTGCAGCAAAAATGACCCCATTTATGGCACTTTATGGATATCATCCACCATCCATCACATCATATTTGAGGGAAAATTCGAAGGTTCAAGCAATGGAAGATCACATCGAGCATCAGCAAGAAGTTCTCCAACTCTTAAAGGATAACTTGAATTTGGCACATAATCGAATGAAACAACGGGAAGATCAACATCGCAGTGAGAGAAGTTTTGATGTAGGATATTGGGTATTTTTATGGCTACAACCATATAAAAAAATGTCCCTCAAGCAATCTAAGAAGGATAATAAATTATCACCAAAGTACTATGGTCCTTACAAGGTGTTGCAAAATATTGGTACTATGGCATACCAATTGGAGCTTCCTGCTTCTTCGTGAGTGCATCCAGTTTTCCATGTTTCATGCTTAAAGAAGTTTATAGGTGAAAATCTTCCAGTTCAAACAATATTTCCAGAACTTGATGAGGAAGGAAAAATTATATTGGAACCTGAAGCGGTCACGGAAATAAGAACTCAACAGCTACGGAATTGATCAATTTCAGAGTATCTCATCAAGTGGAAGAACTTACCCACTAAAGATTCTACATGGGAGGATGAGAAGTTTATACAGAAGCACCCAAATCTACTCAAGTGTTGAGGACAACACTCTTTTGAAGGAGAGGGGCATGTTAGGTCCCTATATTACTAGTATAGTCCCTTATTGTTATTAGTGTAACCCCCTTATAGTTATTATTGTACCCTTGTAACCCCCATTTTGTTATTATTGTGCTCTTAAATTATTATTTTTAGGTTAGCTAGGATTACATTGTGGCCCACTAGGATTACATTATGGCCAGATGGACTCCTAGATATAGAAAGGAGGTTTTGTAAATTGTATCATCCAAGAATTGTTCATTTATGTAATGTATCAGAGGTTGCCCCCTCGAAGTGGCTTATTTATAAGGTGTTGATATCTCTTTTATTCTATTTTTGGAGCTGGTTACATAACATATACAACAAGATCATGAGGGACAAGCCACTCAAGCAATGGGAATAAGTCTCTAATGAATAAAACAATCAGTACATGAGCTGCTGCAATTGTATAAAATGTCAGAGAGCAGTGACAATGTTGTCTATAATAGTGTAGCTACTGCTGAATACATATATGAATATAATGTGGCTGATAGAAACAAAAGTAATTCCTAGTAATGAAGATGTGGGCACTAATACAAGATTTCATGCCAACCCGGAAAGGATTGCTAGAAATACCAAGAAACATACAATGTGACAAATAACCCAGGGGTTAATGTGCCACTGTTGACTAGATATGATATGAAATGAGGCTGTGAAAGATCTAAAATAATTATGTACTACTCCAATGGTATTTCTAATTAGAAGGCTAATCCCTCTACTCAGAAATAGACTCTCCTGATGAGCTCAATGAACCCTCCCAGCAAATGCCTCCAAAAATAACGTAGTTCAGGATGGAAACTATGGTGTGAGGGATAAAAGATGGTTGGCCTAATGCCAAAGATGTCAAAATATGCACGTGAGTCCTCCTTGCTGATATGCCAATGGATATACAACCTCTCCACTAAAAAACAAGC
The DNA here is from genome assembly GCA_034641835.2 of Pinus albicaulis. NCBI lineage: Eukaryota > Viridiplantae > Streptophyta > Pinopsida > Pinales > Pinaceae > Pinus > Pinus albicaulis. The sequence goes on from CM076581.1 coordinate 1,259,557,403, forward strand.
TTAGAAATGACTCTAAGAGATCCTCCTTTGCTGCACCCTACAACACAACCTAGCTCTAAATAGAAACTACGATGTAGCTAAAGGAGGTAGCTTGGAAAAAATTCTGAAATGAGGAAATTTAGCCCAAATAACCTCTCCTTCCCTGAGGATGAGGTAGGGATTCCCGACTAGGAACACCCTTGTGCTAAACAGCACTGCAACCCTGCTAAACAACAAGAGGAAGCAAAGTCTAAAAGACCAATAGCAATGATAATAAAAACATGAATAACAATGGTTGTTATCCCCTCCATATATAGCATGAAAGCCTCTCCACATTGGGTCCAATCCATATTTTCCATCAAGCTTATGCAAGTTGTCCTCCACTAAAACTGCGTTGTTCATCAAGGAGATTCAATGTATCTAGACAACGTTGCTGACTTGGTCAAAGTTGACTGAATCAACATGATCTAGCTCCTGTTCGCACCCAAAGGTTCTTAATCCAGCTGCTTTTTCATCATCCTTTCACATTAGGAGTGTTTTTATTTCTACTCAAGAGACTTATAGGCCTCCCCACCCATTTATTTACCGACCTAATGACAAAACAACTACAATATTCAATTTAGCTTGGAGGCTAAACTTTTGGAATATTACAGTAAGGCCTGATGTTTGGAGGAACACTTCCTAGAATAAAATGAATAGCATGATAATGATCACGAATTTGTGGGAGTCCTTTGGGAGTATCAAACACCTTCGAATGATTGTCCAAGACTTTTCGGAGATCTACAGAAATAGATGATTTTGATGTTGGAACTTCTAGCGAGAATAATTGTGCAGTTACGCCTCGTTGTTATTTTTTCAGAAGCTTTGTCATGACATTAGAGCTTATTATCTTTCCTGGCTTCCCTGCGATACCCTGTAATTCGATTTCCTTTCCTTCTAAAAAAAAACTCAAGAAAAGTTCTTGAAAATTAAAAGCTACCATGCCCAAAAATTGTAACCATTGTACTCCTAGTACAACATCAATACCTTCCATTAGGATGGAAAGCATTGGACTATTAAATACATATTCCCCCATGGCTAGCTTGATATTATGGCATTTTCCATAGCGATTTATAGTTCCTCCATTTGCAACAATCACTTGACATTCTATTGCTGGTTATAGGAAACAATTCAATTACTTGGCTACCTTACAATGAGTAAAATTATCGGTACTACCCGAATAAATCAACATTATTACCTATTTCTTCTTGATATGTCCTTCTATCTTGAGAGTTTGAGGAGTGGTAATTCCTGCCAATTCATTACTTGATATGGTCGAACTCATTTCTTCTTCTTCTAGGGTTGCTTCTTGGTGTATATCCTCTCCTTTTTGAAGTTTCTTGTTCACTTTTTTACTCCTCTTCACAATCTATGTAAAATCATTTCTTCTCAGCAGAATTATGACCTTTAGTGTATTTTCTATCACAACTATAGCAAAGCCATTTTTCTCTTTTTTCTTCCAATTTTTGTGGTGTCAACATTGTAGGTTGTGGAAGTCTAGGAGTAGCAACACTTCCATCTTTATAGATGTGAGTGGTAGGCTTCCCTGTTGCCACAATTTTATATTCAATTTTTCTTGCAAACCTAAATGCCTTCTCGAATGAATTAGGCTCCCAAACACAAACTTCATGTTGGATATTATCCTTTAAAGTCCCTATGAAGACATCAATTTTGTGTTCCTATGGAATATCATTTACCCTTATATTCAATTTTTGGAATTCCTCAATGTGCTCCACCACTGAATTCTTTTGTTTGAGTATATCAATTGGCTAAAGAATGTGTTGCCTTTTGTATCCTCATAATGTTCTATCATTTCCTCCATAAAAAAATGACCAAGTGAAATTTTTTTATAGGAGAAAAGCCATGGATACCATAAAAAATTTATTATGTTCTAAATGTAAAGTTGCAATGCGTACCTTTTGTGTGTTTTGAACATTATTGAGATCAAAATATTGCTACATCTATAATATCCATGTTATCGAATCCTTCCCATCAAACTTCCTCATATCCATCTTTGGAATATGGTGGTTCTTCCATCAAACATTTGAGTTTATGACATCATGATTAGCATCTATTTTTTTCCCATCATGAGTTTCTTCTGCTATCTTTTCGCCATTAGGAATCATTTCTTGTATCAACTTTCTCAAACCTTCCATATCTTCTTTTAGATCATTCTTCATGTTTTCCATGTTGTCTTTCATTTTTTCTTCCATGTATTCCATCTTAGCTTCCACACCATCCATCTTAGATTCCATTCCTTTATTCAAAACATCCATATTATTCTTCAAACCATCGATCTTCGCTTCCATGCTTTTCTTCAAAAATTCCATTTCATTTTTTGTTGCTCTTTGCGAGAGCCAAATTTGGTGCACTTGCTCTTGTAATTTTGATAGATCATGTTGCACTTCTTCATCTTCACGAGTCATAGTAGAGTATTCTGAGGGCTTAATGGGTGTTAAATTCTTTTTATGAGGCATTTTTTGAACCCAATACTAAACTATATGCTCAATAGGCCCTTGGAATCACTTCAATCTGATTTTTTACACAAGAATTATGCAATTCGGAAGGAAAAAAATACACACATTTTTCTTGATTTTGAGGAGATAGATATTGAAATTGAATTATCTCTATGATTTTTAATCTTTAATATCTGAAATTTTTCCCTAATGTAGCCCTCTAAATCCTCTTTCGAATTCCATGGTTATGATCTAATTCAGATTCTTCAAGGCAAAGTTATGTCCAATCTCCTACAATGACCTAATTGTGGACTAGTTCAGTAGAGCGAACTTGTACAACTTTCCACGTGTCATGGTTTCCTCCTTCGGCTCTGAAATTCATAGAAAGGAAACTATAGTCCGTATACCTATGGACACTCTTTACATAATTCCAATCCAATGCTCAGAGAGAGAGTTATGAAGATTTTCCTATGATCACGTCTTTGAGATGAAATTCAGGAGCCTCAGAAAGCCATAACTTCCACAGATCCTACCTCCAAAAATAATGTGAATCAATCTCTAAAATTTTTCCATGACATTCCTTGGGATTTTTGCTTCGGCCTGTGAAAAATTAAGCTTTTGAACCCTCGTAGAAAAATAGTTATAACGAAAATGTCGCGATGAACTGTTTAGGTTAAATTTAGGAGTTTGCACAAATCCATAACTCCCACAGATCATATCTCCGAAACTATTGCGAACCAAGCTCTGAAATTTTGCGAAGACTTTTCTTAGGATTTCGTCTTCGTGCTCTAAAATTTTCAGCTTCTGAACCTTTTTAGAAAACAAGTTATAGAGAAAATTCTATGGTGACCTATTTGGAGCAATGAAACCCTAGAATCCAAAGCTTGGATACCAAATGTTGTGAAAGCAGCGCCAAAAATAGAAGAAAAGATAGATCAACGCCTTAGAAATCAGCCAATTTGATGGGGAAACCTCCAATGCATGACATAAATGAACAATTATTTGATGATACAAATTACAAAACCTCCTTTCCATATATAGGAGTTCATGGAACCACAATGTAATCCTAGTGGGGCCACAATGTAATCCTAGCCGACCTAACAATAATAATGTAAGGGCACAATAATAATAATATGGGGGTTACAAGGTTACAACAATAACAATAAGGGGGTTACACTAACAACAATAAGGGACTATACTAGTAATATAGGGACCTAACACTAGTCACCCTTGGTCAGAGTATCACACCTTTCACGCACAAGCCACCATAACATTCATAGCCAACATATACCGACCCTAGACATCCTACCGACTCCAGGGATTTCCTGACTAGAAATATTTATGACTGTATCCAAGCTAATTTTTATACTCCGACCTTGGGTCACTGAATCCCCATCATCAGTTTTCAATCACCCCTCACCATCATGCCTATGTTAAACCTATCTAATCCAAATCATGATACCTTGAATCAATGACTATCTCCTTCAATTGAGGCTTCCTTTTTGTTGAATTCAACTCCTATTTTCCAAAAAGGAAGTGGTACCTTGGATTACCCCTCACCACAATAGGGGCATCCTCAGGTGGCACTGTGGGAATCATAATTGCCCACATATTTCATCGATACTCTTAAAATTTGACTAAAACACAAGCTTTCATGTAAATATGGTATCGTATGTTAAAACCATTGCACTTTGATCAAATTAATCGAAGACCCATGCCATTATAAGCATCTCTTTCAGCAATTCCTACACGGGAAGGTCCCAATCATACAGGAGAAGGTCCCAGTCATACACCCATGCATACAATGAGAATTTATATGCCATACAAAGCTTATGCATGTGGGTACCACATTCCACCTATTGTCAAAGAGAAAACACCCCTCAGGGCGTCAGTAATCATTGTCATCAACCAAATCAACAGATCACTATCATACTAGTGACATGGACATAATCTGTATCTTTCAGGTAGATTTGTTTAGCTAGCCAAAGCATCACAAGCATGGGACATGCCCGCCTCTTAGAAAAATTGTATTTATTGTATCATACTATTTCTTACATGGTCCCAACAAGACATGGTCACTCTTCAACCTAGTGTAAGACATTTCCAACTTTTTTCTACACGTAGGTCTCTCTCTCTCTCCACATAGTACATAGAAAAGAAACTATAATGTATTTTTGCTATATAGTTCTTCCTAAAACTCACACATTAGGGGGCAATTTTTATCATTGGAAAATCACGCAAGCAAATATTAAATTACTAACTATCAGGCAGAAGGATTTACAGGGCTGAAGCATCTTAGAGAATCTAAAATTTTTTAAAAATCTCAAAGGTCCAGAGGAAAAATAAAATTTCGCACTCAAGACACTAGAAAAATGTTCCTTTGCACGCATTTTACTTTGATAAGTGCACTTTTGTGCAGATTTCCCTCAAAAATCCATGCAGACCTAAGAGTGGCGGAAGTCACTTTTTGGGACCACAATTCACACTCCATGAAAACAATCCCACACTTGAGGCCACCCAAGGATAGCCACCTAAGCCTCCTTGGGACCTCAAGGGAGCACACAAAGGAATCAAGTGGCACACAATGGAATCAACCCCCTCTCTTGGGTCACCATCCATCAATGTACCAAGAGAGGGAAGGACAATTTGAATTCATCTATGAAAGGCCACCAAGAGATGAGAAAAGGGAGAGCACATTATTACGCTGGCAATAATTTCTTTGAAGAAATCCAACAGTGTGCAATCCAGAGCAGAAGTAGAGAAGGGATTCGGTTGTTAGCCATCCAACAACTTAGATCATTTGGAGTAGAGAGAGAGACCTTACACCAAGCAGCTAGAAGGTAAAAATGTCCTTGCATCAGGTCTTATAACTCCATAGTTCTAAGGGCCCCTTGGCAAGTGTGTAAATGTACTATATTTCTTCCTAACAACAAGAAACAATAGGGGACATTGATTCCATTGTTAGTATTATTTTTGTGTTTGAATCTTTATGATATTTCATTTTTATGTTTAGTTTAGTCTTGTTTTCTCTCTACATATGCATACTATATCATTGTTTAGTGTGTTTAATGTTTTATAGCATGTTCACTAACCTGATAACTCTTTTGTTTATCTTCATGTGACCAGATATTAGGGGCAGAGACCACTCCTCTTAAGAAATTGTGGATTGGTACACTTTTGTATTAGAAGATAGAATGTTAAATCTCTTGTAGTGGATCCTTCGAGTTACACATATCCAATATCCAAGACAATGGGGTTTCTTCCCCTAAAATTTTCAAAAAGCCTCTCTTCCCTTTGAAAGGATGGTAAATCATCGGACATGTGGTGAACTCTTCTCTCTTGGATTGAGGTGCTGGATGGCCAACAACTAGATCATTCCAATGCTCTTGATACTAGACAACACAAGCTGGTTTGTTGATGAGCAATTTGGCCAGCATAATAACGTGTCTCTAATTTCTCTTCTCATGGATGGATTTTATAGAAAATTTTCAAATTTTCCCTCCTTCTCTTGGTCCAAGATGGATGGTGACACAAGAGTGGGGGTATGATTGCTTTTTGTGTAGCACTAAAGCCTTAAGGTGGCTCAAAGGTGATTGTACTTGGTTAGCTTGAGTAAGAATATTTTTCTCCAGGTATGCCAAGTGGTCCCGGATAGTGACATTCCGCATTCTCCAGGACCATGTGGCTATTGGAGGGATAGTCGCACTATTCTAGGCTGTCGAAGAAAAAGCCACAATGCATGCTCAGGGCTAGTGTTTCCTATCCGTGGTCCAAACATTTTCTTGTTGACCTTAGGAAAATTTAAATTTTTAGCTCCTATAATGTATTTCTTCCCTGTAAATATTTATTGTACCTTCTTCTTGAAATTTTCTAATGTCTTTTTCCTATATGATTTTCCAGTGTTAATACCTACAAACAACTCCTTCCAAAACTTGGAAGTGAACTTAGAATATCTATCAGATATTGTCTTCTTAGGAACACATGCAATATAATTATCTCCTTAGTGAAAATATGAGCTACCTCGATGCTAGATAAATTCATAAACTTAACTACAATGATGTGAGCCACCTTATTTAACTTTTCAACCATAACCATGATGGAATCATGTTATCTGGATGTCCTAAAAAATTGTGTAATTAATTCAATGGAAATGACCTCCCATTTCCAGTTTAGAACCATAATCGACTGTAATAAACCACTTAGATTCTTACACTTTTCTTTTACCTACTGAAAGTGCAAACATCTCCTAAAAAACTCAACCACTTATTTCTTTAAGTTCTACCGATAATAGAATTTCTTAACTACTATCAATTTCTTCTAATATCCTAGGTGACCTAAATATGGCTTAACGTGAAACTCGCTCAAGATAATATTATTGCGCTCACTGTCATTTTTTATATAAATTTTGTTCCTAAATCTCACCAATCTGTCTCCTTTAAGATGATACACCTTATCCTTATCACCTTCACCTTACTGCTGTGACTTGTGCCTCAATGGTTGATACCTATCATCATGTTTTCCTACCTACAAGATCTGCTAAGGCAAGATTATATCATAAGAATTTACTACTGCAATGTGATTCACCTGCACTCTTCTGCTAAGAGCATCTGCAACCACTAGTATAAAATGGCTAATTAGTTACTAAAAAATGACTAAATTTTGCATGCAAACAACTATTTTTCTGTCAGTGACCAATATTAGCTAATTGACAATATCTTATAACCCGACAGAATTTTAGTCGTTTTTAGCTTATCCATTAATTGGTTGTCTCAATTTTATTGTCTAGTAGTATATTTAGTCATAAATTTGGTCATTAATTTAGTCATTTGGTCATTAATTGCCACAATTAATGACCAAATATACAACAAAATATATTACTAAATGATGACCTGAGAAAACCAATGAATGACCAAATAAATATGACAAAAATGTTGTTCATGTTATAAAATACTTTAAATTAGCTACTAATAGTCATATATATGAAAAATTTTAGTCATCGTTTGAAACCAATTGATGACCAAAGAAATATGACCAAATTTATGTCATGTTATAAAATACTATAAATTAGCTAGTAATAGTCGTATATATGAAAACTTTAGTCGTCATTGTAATAAAAAATTTATCATTTGTAGTATTCATTTTTTTTTTTTGGTATTTTTATGTTCATTATATAAATGACTACTTTAGTAGTTTATATTCATTTCATTTACTTTAATTAACAATCATTATAAGAAACGAATTTAGTCGTATATACATTTTAGTTGTGTTCATCATTCATCAAAGTAAACTACTAATTTATAGTTTTAGATTGACTTTATGTGTTCATTATTAATCAACCTAAATTAATTAGTATTATTATGCAATTAAATTTAAAAAAATGTCATAAAATGTACATGTTCATCTAATATAAAAACACAAAGTTACATATGTTAATTACAATACTAAATAATATCAAGTGCAACTATAAATAATTTCAACCACATAAATTATATTATATAAAATGTCAAGTATTACAGTATGAGTTTCCAACTTAATATTAGTTGGATTACAATTTACGCATGAAATATTGCTTCATCACTTCAAAACATTACATTGTGTAGCAAACGCGTTGCAATTGAATTCACCAACTATGAATACTTGACCATCAATCTCTATGTGTGTGTATTATGTGTGATATTGGTGCTATGAGTACCACTAGACTAGTTCTCTTCTCTTCCTTTAATTTTCATCTTATCACTATGTTGTTATTGTTCTCCTTTTTCTTCAATTCTTGCTTCTTACCATCAACATTGAGTTCCTTTTCTGAAAAATAAATAAGATACAATGCAAAGTATAGGACATGAAAGAAGCTGAACACTATAATATAAACTAAATTACACTATAAAGGATTTATATGATATATACCTCAACGTCATCAATATTGTCAATGTCATTTCCCCCATAAGAGAAATAAACTTGAACAAGTTTTCTTCAGTTGGAAAATAGTGGCCACTATGTGGCTAGATGACCTGCAGAAAATAACACCTTAGTAATATTAGTATTCAACCTTCAAGGAAATCTTAGGCATAATCATGCAAAATAAGTTACATGCTAAAAAATGTAAGTTGTAGATTACTTATACAATGTGGGAGTGCAAACAAAATTCCTAGAAAATGCCAAAGCTAATTATAGATAAAATTAAATGAAGTAAAAAGGATACAATAATAGGATAGCCTCGTATACATGTATATAATATAATAATGTAGAAGGCTAAATGAATAAGTCCAAAGTTGGAGGTCAATGATGTCAATAATTTCCAAGTCTGATGAACATTTCTTCAGATAAGAACTACTATTTGGGTCCATTATCACATATTAATAAGCCAACTAGTCTATATCATATTATTAATGCTTTTCTTATATTTATGGATCACTAAAGTATAATGGATAAATTGCAAAGACAATTCCCTTCCCATTGTGCTCCTGGCCTATAGTAAAATATATTAGTTGTGATTTGGAGAAAAATTGCAACATCGAAAATATGTATCATTCACCACTAGTAATTGCCCAAATAGAATTATTTTGGAATGTAACTTTCAGATTCAAATTGCGATATGATTATTGAATGGAAAAGCCACACTAAATTCCAGAAACAATCTTCGAATTTGAGGGAACACTTTTGTCCATACTAAATCTCTCAAACTCAAAACATCAGTGATCATTATAATGAAAATATAAAATAAGAGTAGTTTTGATATATTTTGCATATTTACATGCAAAGTACAAATATTTTTCCCATATTTACCATACTTGTAATTTCCAAGATATGACACATCGATTGATATTTTACAACAAATACTTGATTCAATACAAACAAGAATTTGAAATATTACAATACCATCAATGTTTGATCCTCAATTAGTTCAAATTAGTTGGCACAAAAACTTCAAGAAAGAGAAACAAGTAGAAATAACACATCCATCAATTAATGATCAAACAAAAAAGGATAATTTTTTTGTTGAAGCTTGATAAACAACTATAGATATTGACAATCCATTGCAACTAGTGTTCTTGTTCAAAGAGAAATACTACCTCGAGAAATCACCTTCCAAATTATTTTCTCTATCCATGAAGCTTTCTACTATCCTCAAAACATAATTCACATTCAATATTTTAGGTTTTTGAAGCTACCCAAAAGCCTTGTCAAATGAAGCAGTGATATCCATTTATTTTCATAAAATTCTTCTTGTATTGAAAAAATAATGTTTGACCATGTGATAGAAAATTTAAGCAAGTAAAAAATTGTATACAATATTTCTTAGAAGAATTCAAGTTAAAAGGAAAACGTGAATATTCTAGATAGAAAAAGAAACTTAATAGAGATGGTCAATCTTACAAAACAATAGACTGGATATAAAACTACACATAGAACTAATAAAGTTCTAATTGTAATACAATTGATTGATTATTCTGAGGCCAACTAGATACATACAAGTTTTCATTTTCATATTTCTTTCCCATATATTTATTGGAGGTGGAATTTAACTTGCATGCATCTCGCAAGGCTATTTAGCAAGAGTATATGTGGCATTCTCATATTCCACACTTGCTTTTCCATGAAAAATCACAACAGGTATTGGAGGAATTAGTTTCTACATATATAAGGTGGATCTTGAGAAATAGGTTGAAGGGGGCGATACTAGAGGCCCATATATAACATCAAATATTGGAGGTAGGGAGAGTGATAATGATACAAACACAGTTTTGGCTAGAAATGTAAATCATGTGTCTATAAGAAATGGACTGATATGTCACTCTCATTTTGGACCTAAACACCTTTTTAATATACATATAGGAGAACCATTAGAACATTGTAGTCTAAGGGAATATGAAAAAGAGGGGATAAGAAGAAGGCATCTCGTCCATATTGAGGGAGATGCAGAGGTTTCATAGATTGACATAGGAAGTCCTAAAATCTTAGGAAAAAAATTCTAAATTTATGAGACTAAATTTTTTTTCTGAAACTTGACTATGAAGTATTAAACATATTTTCATGTTCTTTGATTTCAGTTTTTACTACTCTTGTTAAAGGATTAATTTCTCCCAACCTTCGACAATATGACACCGGAATTTTTAGCATAACAGTAAAAATATTGAAAGATTCCTTTTCCAAAGTTTATCATGGTTGTGTTAGCTTTAATGGGAACTCTAATATAACATGACTTGAGTCATCACTCTCTGTAAAGTTCTGGTACCTAGGAAAGGTTGTGGATGACATGGTAGCAATTATTTATGATAATAGAAGCCATGTATGTAATACAATGATAGATAATAATTTTCATGCATATGGTACAATTAAGGATGTTCTCATTTAATTTAATTCAAAAAGTTAGTTGTTGGGGACACTTCTACATGTCTCACTATTGATTATAGAAACTGAACATGTGAAGCAATGTGAGTATGAAAATTTATAACATATCTCATGCTTTTTATAGACCTTACAAATTTATTTCATATTTTTGGAGTGTCTAGTTAATTCTTCTATGATTCTATCACCATCCTATGTATCAAAAATATTAACTAAAACTATTTATGGTTGGTCTTTCTCTACTCCAAGGGACCCTGAGATCTTTATTTGTCTATTATAAGATCAGGTGCCAGATGTTGTTCTTCATTTATGGAACCACTCATTGTTTCCCTATTGTAGCACAAATTTGATTACATAAGTGATAACTATCATCAATCATATATATTCTGACGTAGGTGATGTGAAAATTAGGAATGAATGTCCTATAAGTGAAAATAAATGTTTTATGGCTCCTCCTCCTCATGAGTCTGGAATATCTTTGATTGTGGAAATGGGCTTCTCAAGGGAAAGAGAACATGAATCCTTAAGGCATGTGGAATCGAACAATGTTGAAATTTCCATGGAGTGGTTGTTCTATCATCCTAAAGAGCAAGGGCAAGAAACTGATGATCTTGCACAATTTGTTTCTTTATTATTGGCTAGTTCTATGGAGTCACCCTGGGGTGATAATAGTGTAACAGATGCACAAAGTCAAGTTATATTTCTTCAATCTCCCCAAGTTGAGTACATACTAGCTACTTCTATTAAATTGCTAAAAATTAAATATTTACTAGAGTTCCACTTGACTTAATTGATTGTAATTTTGTGTAACAAAAATAGAGGCCAAGACTGACTTAGATTATTTTCACATATTATTCAAAAGTTAAATATCTTTAAAATAGGTAATCATGCAATAGATAGTCGTACCATAAGTACAATTTCTCATATTTTGTATTTAGTTCTAGCAAAGGAAGGGAGTGAAAGAAAAATTCCTATAGATAACGAAGTTGTCATCATTACATTAAATATTTTGATGAAATTCAATATTATGAATGTTGCAGGTGGAAATATTTCAGTTTCCAAGTGGGTGACTGCTTTATTACTCGCACTGGATCACATGTTGTAGTGCAATTCTCTAATTTCACCATATGGTATAGATGTAGCAAGAACTAGTGCAAATTCTCTTTTCTTCTTTTGTCTACGACTATCTTTACAAAAGAAGATAAAATCATGAATTTAGATACTTGTAAATAGGATAAGAATTCATTTTCAGGGATTTTAGGAAATACACTGGGTTTCATAACTATTGACGAGCATCAGATGTCATTCAATATTACTTGTAGTTTCATACAATGCCATGCTCCTAAAACTACAATGCAATTCATCTGTCATTTATGTGTGATCCAGGTGGATATTGGTGGCCACCCGCCTATTCCACTTGGGTCCCCACCATTGCCTCTTTCAGTTTTTCAGTTTCGGCACAACTTACTATTTTTAGCAGTTTTTTGGGTCTTGAACTTCTGGAGCCGTTTTGAGGCCCTAAACGAAGTTTTCTGGGCATCGCACCCCCAAAAAATATCCATTATAGAATGGATATTCATGGTGGAAGTTGTAGTCCTCGGATAGATCTTTCTAATGATCTACCATGTGCGTCAAATGGAGATAGTATGCCAAAGTTATGTCCCTGGGAAGTTGAAACACCAATTTACCCAGATGGGGCCCATAGTTTTGGCGCTTCATCTCCTAGGGTTAGGTTTATGGATGTTTAGAGTTCTCCATTGTTTCTAAATAATAAATAGGCCCTTGAGCCTCATTGTAACTCAGTTCAGAGGCCTGTAGCTGCCACATCTTTTCTCAAAGATAGCTACCAGCGCCCTAGCTAGTTTTATTTCCATTTTGTCTGTAAGAAAATTTCAGTTCTTTGATATTAATGAAATGAAGCTTTGATACCACTGATCCAGATTTATGCAGGAATGCAAAAAAATAAACATATAACCATAAATACAGAGATGCAGTGGAAACAACACTTCATTTCATTAATATCAAAGAACTGAAATTTGCTTACAAACAGAATGGAAATAAAACTAGCTACGGCGTTGGTAGCTATCTCTGATAAACGATGTGGCAGCTACAGGCCTCTGAACTGAGTTAAAATGAGGCTTGAGGGCTTATTTATTATTGAGAAACAATGGAGAACTCTAAACATCCAAAAACCTAACCCTTTGAGATGAAGCGCCAAAACTATGGGCCCCGTTTGGGTAAATTGGTGTTTCAACTTCCCAGGGATGTAACTTTGGCATACTATCTCCGTTTGATGCACATGGTACATAATTATAAAGATATATCCAAGGATTAAAAATTTCACCATGAATATCCATTTCAAAATGGAATGACATTTGCTAAGGGCGCGATGCCCAAAAAACATCGTTTAGGGCCTCAAAATGGCTCCAGAAGTTCAGGACGTGAAAAACTGCTAAAAATAGTAAGTTGTGCCGAAACTGAAAAACTGAAAGAGGCAATGGTGGGGACCCAAGTGGAATAGGTAGGTGGCCACCAATATCCACCTGGATCATTCCCCCCCCCTAAGAAGTAATGGTCCCCATTGCATTGAGTTCTTCCATGAGATGAGAAAACTTCTGCTGAACTTGGTCCCTGGTGAACCACTTTCCTTGGTGCAGGAGTTGGCCAGCTTTGACAACCTGATACAGTTGGATGTTCTGTTGGTGAGTGATATTTATTTTCATGTCCCTGATACAATCTGTTGTGGCCTGTTCCATGCAGTTTGGGTTTAACTCTATTGGTGTGAGTTGTTTTGCAATGTCTGAGGTGTCCAGTAGAGGTGGGAAGTAAGGATGAAGGTGACCCACATTGATGACTGGGTGCAGACCAAGGAATGGTGGAATACTGAGCTTGAAGGAATTGTTCCCTATAGCCTTGGTGATGGCGTACGGCCCGTATTGGAGCGGGCAAAGGTTGCGGTGGGGTCCAGTGAGGCGCTCCTTCTGCAAATGTAGGCATACTTTGTCGCCCACCTGGAATTTGTGTGGCACCCGGTGTTGATCATGGCGTTGATTGTACTTGGCATTGGCTCTATCCAATATATCATGAACTTGTTGGCAGATGTGTTGAAAGCGCTCGATGAAGCTACTTGCTTTGTCAACTTCAGACTGGACATGAGCTGAATTGGCCTGAGCAGCTGAAAATGGTATGGCTACGTCAATAGGACATAGTGGCTGGAATCCCAAGCCCACTTGAAAGGGACTATGGCCGATTGAACTATGGAGAGCCCAATTATAACTATGTCGTACATATGGGAGGCTCTCGTCCCATGTGCATGGATTCTTTGAATTGTACATGTGCAAAATGTGTACAAGCATTCTGTTGACGACCTTTGTTTGGCCATCTGTTTGGGGATGGAAAGCTATGGACTTGGTGAGCTTGGTATCCAACATTGACCAAAGGCTGGACCAAAATGTGCTAAGGAACCTACTATCTCGATCTGATATGATAGACTGTGGGATCCCAATGTGCACCCACACTCGTTCAAAGAAGAGTTTAGCAGTGGCTTCTGTTGTAATATTCTTCTTGCAGGCCACCATGATGGCCATCTTCGAGAATTTGTCGACGACCACAAAAACACAGTCATTTCCCTACTTATTAGAAGGCAGGCCCGACATGTAATCCATGGAGATGGATTCCCAAGGCCGACTAGGGGTAGGTAGTGGAGTATATAGGCCTTGCTTCTTGATGGTCAGTTTGGCAATGGCACAAGCAGTGCAGGATATGATGTGCTTCTCAACATCCTTTCGAAGGTTCGGCCAATAGAAATACTTCAGCAGGATTGCTACTATTTTATCGACCTCGAAATTCACAACGACTCAAATATAGTGTGCTTCCCATATCATCTTGGCACACTCGCTTGAAGGAACACAAAGGTGTCCCAAGTGACATAAAAGTGCATCTTAGAGGTGAAAATTTGGAACTTGTGTACCCCCCAAGAGTGCCTTGTAAGTGTGGCTAAATTTTGGGTCACTCTCATAGAGAAGCGGCCAGTCAAAAGTCTCATGCCCACAAGAGTTGAGCACGGTGGTGAGCACCATGATCGGTGGTCGACTGAGTTAATCTGCAACATTATTGGTGTTACCCTTGTTGTACTTGATATTCAAATGAAAATGTTGTAGATATGTGGACCACTTCTGATGGCGATCATTTTGAAACTTCCCTTGTGTCTGTATGAACTACAAAGGCCAGTGGTGTGTGTGAATGATTGTTTCCTTCCCCAAAATGTAATGCTTCCATTGTCGACAAGCTTGCACAATGGAATACATTTCTTTGTCATAAGTGGGATACTTGCAAACTGTGTCAGACAATTTTCACTGTGATATGCCACTAGATGTCCCTGTTGAGTAAGAACTACCCCAATAGCATAGTTAGAGGCATCGATCTCAAATGGTTGTTGCAAGTTTGGTAATGTGAGCACTGGGGCAGAACAGAGGTGATTTTTCAATTCTGTGAATGCCTTCTGTTGAGGTTCCGACCAAAAGAAATTTTCTCTCGCTCCTCCCTTGGTGACTTGACTCAAGGGCCAAGTGATATGAGAGAATCCCAACATGAATCTACGGTAGAAATTAGAAAGACCCAGAAAGTTGCGAAGCTCTGTTATAGTGGTTGGGGCTGGCCAATCCCGAATGACTTGGATCTTGGCTGGATCCACATGCACCCCACTTTCATCAATAATGTATCCCATATATTGAACCTGGGTCATGCCAAACGTGCACTTCTCCAAATTATCACACAACTTGTGTTGTTGCAGTGTTTGGAGGACTTGTCGGATGTGGTGAAGGTGCTCTTCCCAAGTCTGGCTGAAGATCAGAATGTCATCCAAGTAAACCACTACAAATGAGTTGGTGAATGGCCGCAAGATTTCATCCATCATCCTCATGAAGGTTTCGGGAGCGTTCATCAACCCGAAAGGCATGACCAGCCATTTGAAAAGGCCTTCCTTGGCTTTGAAGGCAGTCTTCCATACATCAGAGGGTTCAATTGGTACCTGGTGATACCCAGAATTCAGGTCAATCTTGCTGAAATATTTTTTACCTTTGAGCTGGTCCAGAAGGTCATCAATCCATGGGATTGGATACCTATTCCAGACATTGATCTTGTTCAGTACTTGATAGTCAATACAGAGTCTCCACGTCCCATCCTTCTTCTGTACCAACACGATCGGGCTCCCACAGGGCGATGAACTTGGTCTGATGTGACCTTTCTGCAACAACTCATGAATCTGCCTCTTGATTTCATCATTATCCAGAATAGAGCGCTGATAGATCAGTCCATTGGGTAGCGGCACACCTCGGGTTAGATCAATCGCTTGACCTGACAGTGCAGAGGAACCCCTATGGGTGAGGTGAAGATGTCCCCATACTCCTCCAAAACCTTATCCATTTGTTGTTGTCGTGCAGAGGAGCCCTGTATAGAGGTTGTGGCCACAGTCTTCTTCTTTCCCTGGGGGCGGATCATCAGGAAAATGAATTTTCTGGTTTGGGAAATGAGCTTACTGCATTGTTTTGCAGTAAACAAAGAGATAGCGGCAGGAGGTGGTACCTCTGGTATCCTGTACAACTTATTTCCCAAAGTAACAATAACAGCACGAGGTCGAGACTCATACACAGCATGACGCTTCCAAAAGTATGGTTGTCCTAATAATACATCAGAAACATCAATAGGAGCAACATCACATAATACCTCATCCATGAAGGGCTTGATGCTATAGGGAAGGCGGCATTGTTGGCTGACACGAAGATCTCGTCCTTGGTGAAGCCACTTGATGGTGTATGGATGTGGGTGAGCTATGGTCGGCAAGCCCAACCACTTCACGATGTCTATTGAAATGAGGTTATTTTGGCTCCAATTTTCAATAATGAACTGTACAGGGGAGCCCTTTACCCACATCTGGGAGTGGAAGAGACGTTCCTCCTCCTCTGGATATTCCGGTTCCTCCTTCTGGATATTTGTAGTGGAAACAATGGCGTTGGGCTCTGCATCAATAATATGTTTCCCTTTTTCATTCCCCTCTTCAAGTTTTGATTCAGAGTCGGATCATGCATCTAACTCATAAGCCCTCATCTCGGCCACTAGCGACTGTTTGGCCCGGCACTCACTTGTGTTGTGAGTGGAGCTCTTATGGAACTCACACCACTTTCCCGTGTCCTTCTTTGGCTTTGCGTTGTTGTTCTTTTCTTGTGGCTTCGACGGGTTGTATTTAGCTTCCATGCCTTGGCTCTATCCTTTTTTCTATAGTTTGGAAGCACCTTTCCCTTGCTTTTGATTCGTAGATTCAAAGTCTCTCTTCTTCTGTTTGAATTTCTGCTCAATCTTGGCAGCATACCGGTATGCCGTACCAAGAGAGGAGATGTCGAGGAACTCCATTTCCTCCTGAATGTATCTTTGTAGATAGCTGCGATAATTTAGCACCTGATGTTTCTCCGAATATTTGATACCCAACTTTGTGCGCAAGGTATGGAACAGATTCGTCAGCTCATGCACATCTTGATCCCTTTGTTGTCGCAGCATGGTCCATTGTATGTACTTTTCCTCATAACTCCCCATGGGATAGTACTTTTCCTTGACGGTGTCTTGAAAAGAATTCAAAGTTGGTACGGTCGAGAATGGAGAGGGTTCTGTTTGGTCCTTGTTCTCACAGTAGGTTTCCCACCAGTCCTTAACATGGGGGGTAGCTTTGAGGAGTGCAAAAATAATCTTCTCCCGGTCTGAAAAGTCATGAACAGAGAAATATCCTTCTAATAGATTCAACCATATATCTATGGCATCTGTGTCTATTCGACCCTCAAATATGGTTATTTCAAAATTTACTTGTACCTTAAAAGGATTCGTGCCTCCAGAGTGGCTGTTGGATGCAGATGCACCGTCGGTGGGCAGCCGTTGAAGGATCTGAGCAAATTTATCCATCATCGCATTCCTTTGTTTTTCGAGGGCCTCCTCGAGCAATATTTTGATAGGATGTCCTAATCCCTCATCTTTATTTTCATCCCCCATGGGCGTCCGTCGAGGTTTTTTAGGCTAATCTTGCAAAGGTTCCACCAGATCAAGCCCTAGCTCCTTATACCCCGACCTCGTTGGGGACATGCAAAGAAGGATCGAGAAAAATTAGACCGCTTTGACACCACTGATCCAGATTTATGCAGGAATGCAACAGAATAAACATATAACCATAAATACATAGATGCAGTGGAAACAACACTTCATTTCATTAATATCAAAGAACTGAAATTTGCTTATAGACAGAATGGAAATAAAACTAGCTAGGGCGCTGGTAGCTATCTCTAAGAAGAGATGTGGAGGCTACAGGCCTATGAACTGAGTTACAATGAGGCTCAAGGGCCTATTTATTATTGATAAACAATGGAGAACTCTAAACATCCAAAAACCTAACCCTAGGAGATGAAGCACCAAAACTATGGGCCCCGTTTGGGTAAATTGGTGTTTCAACTTCCCAGGGACATAACTTTGGCATACTATCTCCGTTTGATGCACATGGTACATCATTAGAAAGATCTATCCGAGGACTAAAAATTTCGCCACGAATACCCATTTTGAAATGGAATGATATCCGCTTAGGGCACGATGACCAAAAAACGTTGTTTAGGGCCTCAAAATGGCTCTGGAAGTTTAGGACTCGAAAAACTGTTAAAAATAGTAAGTTGTGCCGAAACTAAAAAAATGAAAGAGGAAATGGTGGGGACCCAAGTGGAATAGGTGGGTGGCCACCAATATCCACCTGGATCAATGTGATGGGCTAAAAAAGTTGCATCTTATATAAATTCATTTTCTTGAAAGGAAATCTTGATTAACATTTTTAGTCTTCCTAGAGTTTGTTTATTCTCAGGTTTTAAGAATGTGGTGGAAACCATCATACATCACCTGCTTGAGGATCCTCAAACTCTCCAAATTTCCATGGTGGTGGATATATTACAAAGTGTAATGAGACTTATAAATCATCATGATGGTTCTATCACTCCTTGGAAATTCTTGATATCTATGGCTCCAGTTATTTCCAGATATCCTTCAATTTTCATAGGGGCTAAAAACTCATTTATTCAGTTATAATCTATTGGGGGGGGGGGGGGTCTCAATATCATTTTAAAGGAGAAAGAAAGGGAAAAGAGCAAGGTGAGATAGAAGGAAAAGGAAAAGGATAGAAATAATACTGAAGCAATTAAAAAGGTTGAGACTAGTATACCATCTATTGATTGTATGCAAGTCCATGAGGCATTAGGGAGGTTGCATGATGGTTTCTTCTATCTTTACACAAGTGATATACCATCTACTAGAGATCATCCTTCATCATCCACTTGTAAGAAAGCATGAGACATGTAGAGGTCCTACATTATGTATGGAGGTTGATGTAGTTACTTCCAAGGATAAAGGGAAATCAAAGGTTGATGAGATAATGAAACCAACAGATGATGGTGTTTCTAAAATTTCTACAGAGTCGGAAAAAATGAATTTTATTTTGAAGTTGATGAGTGATATTATTCTTGTGTATATACATGAAGTAGGTGTTGTTCTGCAATGTGATTTAGAGACTCTCGTGTGATGTGGACCTTGATGCCTAGAAACATACCTAATAAGGTATAATGGTCTTTCGTACCATGTGTTGCAAAATATTTTCCTATGCAAAATGATAATTAATGGAGAGAAAGGTTGTTTGAAAAATATTCTTGGTTTCTCGTTGTTCTATTGTGTATATCCAAGGAAGGAAGAAAATTATTAGTTAGTGATATTGTGATGGAATTATTAGTAGATGAAAATTATAAAAAAATAAGTTTAAATCATATAAGGCTTCCTAATAGGAATATTCTTTATTTTTTTGATTTAGTGACTTCACGTTTTTCAAAACATTTACCTGGAAACATGTAATATTCCAAAATTGGAACAACTCAGCAAGCTTGCTGAAATAATGCACTTCTGAGAATACTGTGCATAGAAATGAGTTTACAGCTCTTGGATCCCTTAGATCAGCTCATCTAAGATCTAAATCCAAAAGGAGAGGAAAAAAAAATCAGACTTGGTGGGTTAAAAAAATCTCTCACACTTAGATGTCCTCAGAAAAGTGCCCGATGAGGGACTGCAACAATATATGAACATACAATGGAAATATAGCATTATTTTAGTGAGCCCTAACACATGAAGATGCAAATAAATTATAAATGTATCATATAGTAGCAAGATATCACAATTATTTGAGGAATCAATCACTCAATCTTGGCAATGAAAGCCTCAACAAGACATGTACATCAAATGTGACAAACACTACTACATAATTGTGCCCTAGCTATGAATGTGCATTTTATAAATGGAGAATGCAACATATAAATGTAAATACAATGATATATCAATATCAGCTGAAGAAATGATGGGGAGCAAGCTCCAAACCCCTGAAAATGAAAATACATATATATAATACACAATTCTTAGAAGGATTGGCTACAATACATGTACAAATGGAAATTATACAGAAATGTCAGAGTTGCTGGGTAGCAGCTGCAAATATGAAAATAAATGGAGATGGCTGAAGATGGTATGAAATCTAAAATAAAACTCCTCCAATATATCTCTCAAATCATAGGCTAATCCTATCTCTGAAGATCTCTTCCTCCAATATGATGGTGCAACCCCTCACTACAAGTGTGCACTGAAATAACATAGTATGGAGAATGGACTGTGATGTCTATGATGAGAGATGCTTGGCCTTAATGCCAAGATATGAAAATCAGCTCTTGAAACCTTCCTTATTAACCTTTCCAAGGAATAGAGACTCCCTCCTCTGAAATATGATACAAGGAATGGTGTTGTGGAACCCCTCCAATGCAACACCTAGCAACACTACATTATACTTCAGTAGAAATAATAAAGTGATTGAAGAAGTGGCTTTGGCCTTGAGCCAAGATGTGGAGAAAATTAAGATAAATCCTTCAAGAGGCCTCTCAAGAGGGAGAGGAAATTCTAAACAGGAATCCCTCGTGCTAAGCAGCACTGCAACTCAGCTGAACAATTGGAGATTGCAAATAGTCTGAATAGACAAATATCAATATACTCCAAGATGTCTCACTATGGCCACCTCTTCCTCCTTTTATGCAAGTGAATGCCTCTTTGCCTTGGACCCCACACATTAGGGTTTATTCCACAAATAATATTCCTCCTTCTCAAATTGCGTTGTCCCCTCATGCAAGCTACACCTCTTAGGCAGTGCTGATGACTTGGTCAAACTTGACCTTGTCCTCATGCAAATGCCCCTTTTCACACTGGAAGGTGCAAAATTAAGCTACTCCGTGGATACTTTTCACACTATGAATGATATTATTAATAATCATGGGCATTTTACCCATTTTATTCACGTCCCAGATGAAATAAGAAAAAATTAATATTCCAATTTTCTCCTTGAAAATTTTGGAATATTACAGTCCTCCCCTCTCAAAGATTGCTTGTCCTCAAGCAATTACAAGGATATACTGCACTATTCTCTCCTCTCCTAGTAGCATCCATGTATTATTATCTCCTCCAAGGAAAGTGATGGTGTCTCATCAATCAAACCTCCACATTGTTCCTCCTCAGCATGTAAGTCCGCTATCAAGCTATCATCATGTGAAAGTGAAATACTCAAGAGGATAACAAAGTGATGTCTAGAGGTCCGTTTGAGGAATGGGATCTGAACTCTAATGGGAGTTGTCTCCCTCATATGGATCCTCCATCCCCGGGCTATTAGCCATGCAAAGTGAGTCATCTCCACCTTTGGCTCGGGCAAAGTAGGTGGGCTGGAATTCTACACATGGTAGACAATGTAGCCTACCCCACGCTATCCATCTCTCCACTTATGATAAGTGTAGAGTGTTGGCTAATCCTGGGCTGCAATAAGATTTCCCTCAAGTGGAAAGATGAGGACCAGATCTCCAAATATCTCTCTCCCAACGCTGCAAATCATGCTGGCCCAAATATCCCCATGTATCATGAGTTGGAAGTCATCATCATATGGCATCATTTCCATCATATGGCTCACCTTATAAAGTGAAAAATGTGTTGTTAAGGTAACCTTATCATATCCCATGTCTCTCTCTTCTAAGCATGCTCCTCATAAAAACTGAAACAGTAGATCCATAGGGAGAAAAAATGATAATCATACTTTCTGCCATATGCAACAAATGAGAAGGAAAATGGCCCCTCAAGTGCAACCAGCACAACTTGACCATCAACTGCAATAGAGACTGATAAAATGAGTGGCTTCTCAACCACTTGCCTATTGCTCCAATCTCCTCTTAAGTATGGAGGAAGTGAATGATGTAAGGTGTATAATGAGCATGTCCTCCATAATGTATATCATCCCCAAGTCCTCCTATGGGATGGCCATCAATCATGCTTATGGCCTCATCCTTGGAGCATCATCCTGCACATGTATGGTTAAGGGATGCATACTGTTGATCAACGATTGTTATTGATGTCAACCCAAGCAGCACCAGGGGAAAACCCAATATTTCATTGGAATTTTTACCTATAAAATTAATATATTCTAGGTCAATAATGCTTTTTATGGTTTCTACTTGTCGAGATGTTTCCGTTGATATATGTGTTACACCATTTTTTGGTCATCTAACCTATTATCATTAGATGGACCCAAGTACACCATGTAAGACCAGTTTTACCCTAAGTAAAACTGCTTTCACTATGTTAAAACAGGAAACCCCAAAAGGAAATATTAAACAAACCTATATTTGTTTGATTTTCCTCATGGAATAATTAATTAAAGCATAATTTAATTATTATTCCCAGTCATATTTAACCCAAAATCAAAGAAATTAACTAGATAAACCTTTATTTATCTTATTATTTTCTAGGAATAATTATTTAAACCTTATTTAGATAATATTCCTTGTTAAATATGACCAAATCACCTACAAATACTTAAATAAATCACTATTTATTTAATTATCTTTCAACCACTTCCTTAAATAATTAAATAAATCATTATTTATTTGATTATCTTCTAACCGCTTCCTTAAAAAGATAAATAAATCATTTATTTATTTATTTTTGACAAATTAATGGATTTGACCCAAATCAAATACCTTTTCCCTCCAACAAATATAATAAAATATTCCATAAAAAGTGGATCTAGATCTGGTTAACCCATGCACCAAGATCTAGAATGACCCAATATTTTGTTATAAATAGGAGGGGTTTTCCTACCATTCTTCACCTTTTGTTGCCTATTAGATCACTCTGGATCTATACACTTGGTCACCATTTTTTGCCATTTGCTGTGTGAGCTCCCTTTGAGTTCCATTCTTTGTGTGGGTTTTCTACACCAACAAGAGAGAGAAATCTTAGATCTGAAGTGCTGAGGACTTCCAAGAACCCATCCCACTGAGAAGAATTGGATACGCCTTCTTGTTTTCCTCCCAGGTGCCCCATTAATATAAAAATTCTTTCAAAAATCGTTCTTGTCTTGTCTATTGGTATATGGAGCAAACTCTTACTTTTTCTGCTTAATGTCTTTCCATGCATAGATCTCGTTTTTTGCAGCTCTTTTATGTCTAACTAACCGCAGATCTGAAGATATTGGCAGCCACTTTTGTTGTTAGGGCTATTAGTTATGCGTAGCTAAAGTGGTCCTTTTTCGTACACTTCGACAAAGGATTCATACTAACAAATGGCAACTCCACATGGGTTTTAAATTACGATTGCTGTCGTTTTTCATATTCCTGCATATCCAGCTACTTCAGACCCTAGGGCTTCTTTTCAGCTGTTTATTTTTCTTATTTTTATGTTGTTTTTCTCACATAAAACCCTAAAACATTAAATTTTATAACTTCCGTGTGTTTCTAGCCCTATTGCGCAGGTAAGCGACACCAGTCGCAACTGAGACGGCAACTTTTCTGAAAATCTGCCGCCGAGACAACCGGAACGGGGGGTCACACTTTTTGGCCCATAAACTGCGACCTGGACCTCTAGGTCACACTTTTCTGCCCCTTTTCTGCGACCTGCACTGAAAACAGGTCAGAAACTGCGACTTGCCAGTTTTTCAGTGATTTTTCTGCAATTTTTCTGGCTTCTGCTGCAGCTTCTGTCAAGGTCTTCCAGCCTCTGTCTCAGCCCGCTTTCACCAAGTTCTGATCTATTTTTACTCATCTAAGTGGGAACCTAGCCCCCTAGCACTTTAGTACCCTCCACTTTTCGTGGAAGAGTTTTAGCTGTTTCAGCCGTCTTTTTTTCAGAGCTTCAGCCTCCTTTTTTCTAGATCTGTTACCTCCCTTTCAGATCCATTGCAATCAGCTCTTCTACCTCTCAAATCACCTCTTGAATATTTGCTTGGATCTACTTTTAGGGCCTCCACCTTTCCCCCTCCGTATTTTTCTGATTTCCTTCCTTTTTCCAGCCACCTTGCCTCTGTCTCTTGGCTGTGATCTGCACCTCTTTTCAGCAGCTTTATCCTTTGGATCCCTGTCCCTTTTGACCTTAGATCTATTGGAATATTTTCCGTGTGTTTTGCGTAGATTTTTCCCTTTCTTTTCAGATTAGTTTTGAGATACCCGCCTTCTTGGGTTAAATAGATGCACAAGTAGCTGTTATTTTTCTGTTATTTCAGCATTATATACTGTTCTCTGTAGGTTTATTTTCAGTTACGCCGCACAATTTTTTCTTACTCTCAAAATGGAAAGGGTTTAAAAATTAAAATTAATGCACGCCACACACTGACCCTAAGCGAAGAAGCGCCTGGTTAACACCGCTTGGCAAAGACTCTAAAATCAATTGTCACTGCAACTTTTCTGCCCTTGACCTCAATTGATTCTGTCCCTTTCTTCCCCTGTCGGTTTCCTTCTTCCTGTCGTCATTGCGCCCCCAAGGCGCCTTTCCCAGAGACTTCTTGGCCTTCACCCTCAGTTTCCGGTCGATCGACCTGCTCCGACCCGCCGTCGTCGAGCCAGTCCTCCTCCGAGTCCGCACTCCGACTCCTCTCCTGATTCATCGGGTTCCCCTTCTCCTCCTGGTTCTCCCCCTACCACCATGTCTGGTCCAGGGCCTAATGCTAGCGGTTCTCCCGGCCCTAATGCCGGCCCGACTACTAACGGAACCGCCACAGGAACGACCCCGGCCACCCCCTTGCTGCCGTACATTGCAGGCCTCAGCCTCCCCGATTTCAATCAGTTGATCAACGACCCTATCCGCCACGATGTTGGTTGGCCTGCCATGCCAACCAAGCTCCCTTCCGACATCCCCAAATTCGAAGGCCAAGCTGGAGAAGATCCAACCAATCATGTCCGATCTTTCCACATGTGGTGTTCCTCCAATTCCATTACCGATGACTCCATCCATCTTCGTTTGTTCCAACGCACGCTTACCTGTGAATCTTCTAAATGGTATGTTGAACAAGCCACCTCTTCCCATACTACCTTTGCGACCCTTGCCCAAGCCTTTTTTTCCTATTTCCAGCTCCCTCTCTGATATGACACTGGCACGGAGCTCTTGACTTCCTTTAAGCAATCCTCTTCAACCCGCCTTTCTGCCCATGTTCAGGAATGGCGAAGAAGACGGAGCTTATGTCGAGCCCCTCCCTTCGAAGATCAGGTTTATATGGACTAGTTCCTCCGCACCCTTCCAGCTCCCATCGGCAAAGATGTCGCCTCCCATTTTCCTCAAACCGAAGAAGCCACCCTCCAAATAGCTTTGAAATATGACCTGATCTAGGCTCAATCTAGTTATGTTTATACCGTTCTCCCTGACCTCCCCAGGCCTGGTGGTGCTAACGCCCCGGGGGCATCTCATTCCGCCGACGGTATCGTTGGAGCCCTTTCCCATCCGTACGCTCAACCTCCTATGGGCTATGGTCTCCCTCAGGGAGGGGCCAGCACCTCCAGCACTCTTCCCCCTCCCGGTAGCATGTATCCAAGATATGGCATGCCTCCTCCTTTTTCCCAACCTCCTGCTTACCTCAATGTTACCCAACCTAACCATTACCTTTATCCGCAGCCTAGTGCACCAGCTCCTCCAGCATATGCGCTTCCATCTCCCTTGCCTCCTCCAAACCCGCAACAGCACTTATAGCCTCCTCCAGGGCAAGTATTTGCACAGTAGGGCATGACTAATCCCCCTTCTTCTCAAAGAAGGTGGAGAGGCAACCCAAACCCATCTGCCCCTGGTACCCGTGGACCCAATCCTGGTGTGGACCCTAACACTACCAACCAGCAACAGGGAACTCAGCCCAAGCCGGACAGGCCGCTTCGCACAAATAAGCCTTGTTCATGTAGCGGTGTTTATGGTCATTACACCCACGATTGTCCCCTCTTACCCCAGATGCGGCAGATGTGGGAGTCTCAAGCCACATTGTGCTGTCAGCACGCCTCCCCTCATGCTCCTCCTAATGTGGCCACTACCCAACCAGCTGTGTTTACTGATCCTTTCCCTCAACAAGGATTTGTGGCTACCCAACCGCCTGACAGCCAGGTCGCCACTCCCCCTTCCCTTTCTGGTTCCTCTAATTACTAGATCCTTATGATGCACTACGATCCTTCCCCGACCGTCGACCTTCACCTTCGAACTCAGTCCCGCCAGTACCCCAAGCCTCCTGCTCAGTCTGCCTCCGAGCCTCCTTCTTCAGGTTCTACAGAGCCTCTTTCGACACCGAATGGCCCCTTACATATCCCTCAACCCAAAGTTGAGGTTCATACCAAGACTCCTAAAGGACCATTACGTCGAAACGCTGCTTCTGGTCGAGCAACTCATTCGTATAGCATAGTAGATGATTTGGCGCAATCTCCTGCAACCATTTCCACAATGGAACTCCTATAGTCGTGCCCTTCCCAAAAGAAGGCTCTACTATCTGCCGTGGGCACTGTAGATCCTGCTGATGACCAAATTATTGTTTTCAACGCCACTCAATCGGACCATCCTCCTCTCCCTCCTTCCGTCACCTTCCAAATCCCAGTCAAAATCTGAAACGCCAACGTGTCCCGATGTATCATTGATGAGGGGGCATCCACCTGCATGATGTCCACTTCGGTTTGGAAGCAACTCGGATCCCCTGAGCTGGCCCCTTCCACGATCACCCTCCGAGCGTGGGACAGTCATGCCTCCCAGCCCATCGTCCTGTTTTGTAATTGTCCTATCACCCTCACCGGTAAGACTGTTTGCGTTGACGTTGAAGTCATCGACGCCCCGCTACATTACAACATTCTATTGGGACGAAGCTACACCTATGCTATGTCTGTTGTCCCATCCGTGGTCTTTCGCAAGATGTCTTTCCCCCATAATGGAAAGATAGTCACCATTGACCAGTTGACATATCATGAGCCAAAATCTCAGACCTCCCCTGAGACGACCATCTCTTCTGTAGCCAACAAGAAAACCGTCGATTCCTTGACCAGCATCTCCCCCGGCGTTTACAAAGATTCCTCCCTGCTTGGAACTTTCCCTAACCTTCCCCCTCCTCCTGTCACCGATCCCAGCTTATCGAATGTTTGCATGATGCAATCGTCTCAGGTTTCCCTTACGCGGCCTGCCTCGGCTAGTCAACAACCTCCCCCTTGCCCTCCGCACCCCGCTCCTAGCCATTCATCTCAGCCAGCCGGACCTCCTCCTTCTGGCCCTTCCCCTACAACTAGTATCCCTGATCCCCTTTATCCTCCTGGCTCGGTTCCCCCAGGCCTTAACCTTCTCGGAGCCATCCGTCCCGGTCATTACCCTGCTGGACAGATACCTTTCCTGGCTCCCCCTCCCTGAGTATTTTCTATCCCCGTCATGGCTACCCTCTCTCTCCCTAACCTGACCCTCGGTATACCCATCTGGTACATTGACCCGCCAGCCGCTACCCCTCTCGGTCACCCCAAACCTTACCTTGCTTTGACACCGGTTCAACCGGTCCCCCTCACTTCCTTTGGGCCCCCAACACCTCCACAGGACCCTACCCCTGTGGCGCTAGCCCCCGAAAAGAAAGGAAAAGCTCGTAAGGGGGAAACCCATCAGGACCTGGCTGCCACGACAACCCCTACCCCTCCTCGACCACCGAAACCCGCTATCCAATGCGCTTTGTGCGATATTGTCAGTCACGCCATCCATATGTGTCCTGAATTGCCGCACCTCAAGATTCTGGTTAATGAGACGTTTCCCGACTCTGACATCCCGGAGGTCTATGTCACTATCCCGGACTCTATCCCGAAACTCAAAACTTTGCGCACAAACCACCCTTGTGCTTTGTGCGATTTCCACGGCCATTACACCCAGCTCTGTCCCCGCCTTGACGAGTATCGTTCCTCTTTAGAAATGTACCGCCAATTCAAGGCCACTTCGATAGGACCAGAGGATCTTCCTACTCCCATTCACATTCCTCCTCCCACTATCGAGCCAACAATGTCGTCAATCACCATTCTGTACCTGTCATCATCCTTGCGAGATAGTTCACCTACCCTTCAACCTGTAGATGCTCTCGGCTCCACAGCCGACCTTGGATCTGTTGATATTCCACATCTGAGCCCTTCTCCTCCTGATGACCCGACACACATCACTACCTCCTCGGGCGACCCCTCTTCCTCCAGTCTTCCCATCTTCCAATCCGATGAAGACATTATGGAAGCCATGACCACCCCGGACTTTCCATGAGATGATATGCACCATCGTGCATATTTCCTCCCACAGCAGTCCCATGACCAATTTGCTGTGGAAACCAAAGACTTCATCCCCAATGCAGTCGATTGGTTAAAAAACCCCATCCCTGCCCCCGATGCTTTCGATGAAGGAAACATGGCCAATATCTCTACTACCATCAAAATTGACATTTCAGTCACCCCAGGTATCCAAGAGTATATCACCTTAGGTGCTCAATGCACCCCGGAAGAAATCGAAGCTTACACCAAGCTTTTCAAAGAATTCCGCGATATTTTCGCCTGGTCCTATTCTGAAATACCCGGACTCGATCCCGCTATTGTCGAACACCATATCGACACATGGCCTGATGCCAAACTGGTCCGTCAAAAGTTGAGACCCATTCATCTTTCCAGACGTGACGCTATCAAAGCCGAAATTGACAAGCTCAAGCAGGCTGGTTTCATTTACCCCATTGAATACACCACTTGGGTATCCAACCCAGTTCCCGTTCTCAAGAAACAAGGCACCATCCGTGTCTGCACGGACTTTCGCGACTTGAACCAAGCTTGTCCCAAAGACAACTTCCCCACACCGTTCATTGACCAAATCATTGACGAATGTGTGGGGCATGAGGTTCTATCCTTTATGGATGGTTTCTCTGGATACAACCAAATTGCTATCTGTCCTGTTGATCAACTCAAAACCGCGTTCATTAGTCCGTGGGGAACTTTTGCTTACCGGGTCATGCCTTTCGGACTCAGAAACGCCGGCGCCACTTTTCAACGAGCCACGTCTTATTATTTCCATGGCTTATCTCACATTATCCTTGCTTATTTAGACGACCTCACTGCACGTTCTAAGCATCGGGAGCAGCACCTCCACGATCTGCGTACCATTTTCCTCCGATGTTGCAAGTATAATATCCGCCTTAACCCGTTGAAATGCGTTTTTTGCGTTCTGGCCGGCCGTCTCTTAGGCTTCATCATGTCTAAGGATGGTATCACTCTTGACCCTTTGAAAGTTCAAGCCATTCTTGAACTTCCCATTCCACGTACCCTCCGCCAGCTCCAAAGTCTCCACGGCAAAGCTAATTTTCTTCAACGGTTCATCCCTGACTACGCCACCACTGCACATGGGTTCCTTAGACTCCTCTAATATTCTATCGCTTTCATTTAGGATTCCTATGCTCACGAGTCTTTCGATGCCCTCAAACAGGCTCTCACATCGGCTCCCTTGATCCGCCCTCCCGACTTTGATCGGGACTTCATCCTGTATATCTCTGCTTCCACCTATTCGGTCGCTGGAGTCCTTATCCAGGAAGATGAAAATGGTATCGAGCATGTGATCTACTACATCAGTAAGAACCTTGTAGGATCCCCTGTTTCCTACTCACTTGAAGAAAAATCAGCACTGGTCGTAGTGTTCTCAGTCCAAAAACTTCGTCATTATATCCTCATGCGCTCCACCAAGGTTGTGACTAATTCCAACCCCTTGGCTTTGCTATTGAGTCGTCGTATCCTCACTGGGAAATATGCCCGTTGGGTCGTGATTCTTCAAGAATTCGACCTCGAATTCGTCACACCAAAGAGTAAGAAAGGCTTAGCCCTCGCTGAGCTCATTTCTTAATTACCTACCAGAGCGCAAGACACCCCAGTTAATGATGATTTTCCTGATGAACACTTATTTTCCATTACTACCGACGACCCATGGTATGGCGACATTTTTGCTTACTTGCGAACCCAAAAGTTCACCCTTCACCTTGATCGTGAGGCTCGCCGACGCATCCGACACCAAGCCCCCCGATATCTCCTTATCGGTGACGACCTATATCGTCGCGGGGTTGATACCATCCTTCGTCGTTGCCTCACACACGCTGAAGCTGAACAGGTCCTTAATGCTTGCCATAGCGGCGCTTGCGGTGGCCACCTCTCCGGTCTTGCTACTGCCAGAAAGTCATGTGCGCTGGGTATTTTTGGCCTTCTCTCTTCAGTGATTGCATTGAGGCAGTCAAACACTATCCAATTGCCAACATTTTGCTCCTAAGGCGCGAGCTCCACCAGCTCCCCTCCATCCGGTTGTCTCAACCGGCCCCTTCTGTAAATGGGCCATCGACTTTATGGAGTGTCACCCGCCATCCGCTGGTAACCATAAGTATATCATCGTGGTGGTCGACTATTTCACCAAATGGGCCGAGGCCATGCCAACTTTCAACAACACGACAGCTACCGCAACCCTCTTTTTCTTTAACCATGTTATAGCTCGATTCGGGGTTCCCAAACAACTAGTCTTTGACCATGGCAAACATTTTGAAGATGAGATATGGCGTGATCTCTCCTCACTGTTGGGTTTTGAGCACCAATATTCCTCCTCCTATTACCCCCAAGGTAATGGCCAAGTTGAAGCAGTCAACAAAATCCTCAAAACTATGCTTCAACAAATGGTGAATAAGCACAAAACCAACTGGCACCTCATGCTCTTCCCTGCTTTGTGGGCCTATCGAACTTCTGTTAAAACCACCATCGGGTTTACTCCTTTCCACCTGGTTTTTGGAGAGGAGGCAGTCTTACCGATTGAGCGTGAAATTCCTTCCCTACATCTAGCCGTTGAACTTCTCCCTGACACCCAACCTCTAGAACAACGACTTATCATGCTCGAGCATGCTTCCGAAGACCGCCGTGTTGCCTTGCAAACTATGGAAGCGGCCAAAAAGTGCACCAAAGCTCAGTATGACCAAAAAGTCCAACCTCGCACTTTTCACGAAGGCGACCTTGTTCTAGTATATGACCAGGCCCATGATGTCCTTGGTCATGGGAAGTTTGACTCATTATGGCTAGGCCCTTACATCATTAGTAAGGATCTCGGTAAGGGGGCATACCTCTTAGAGGATTTTGAAGGCCACCCCCTTCCTAATCCTTGCAATGCACTCTATCTTAAGAAATATTACCCTTAGCATTTCCCTTCTGAAATGCATGTTTTATTTTCTTTTAGATAGCCAGCATCTGTTTTTTCATGTTTATGATTTGCTGCTTCACCCGGACCCATTTTGTCCAAGAAGGGCCCTTCCACATCCGCTTTAAATTGAATTTCCTCACTTACAACACTTGTATTTGGGGCATCACTTCACCCCCATACTTGTCCATGTTCGTGTCGATTTTTGTCATGAGTTCCCCCCTTGAACTCATGTTTTCATGGTCCCCATCGGGCCTTTACTGTGTGGCAGCACTAGTGTGTCGCCTTTGTTTAGAGAATCCAAGTTGAGTCATCATTGCATCCATGGAGTCTATACCGCGTCCCTTTGTACTCCACTATAGCCCTCCATCCTTCATTGCTTGGTCTCTCTCTTGTGTCACACATTATGACCTTTAGTCCCACTGTCCCCTGTCCCATATGATATTGTGTCAGTCGCTGCCATGTCATTCATGCCCTTTATGCTCTAACAAGGGAAGTCATCCATTCGCTACTCAGTCCTTTCCATTTCACTCTCATCATTAGTGTCAGCCTGTCCGTCGCTCTACTGTTTTCTCTCGTGCCTTAGTTGGGGACATCTCACACCCTCAACTATGGCATACCTCCTTCTGTCGACATCAGCACTTCCATTCCAGAAGCCAGGTCTAGAGGGCGGTGTACCTTGGTTCCAGCTTCCACTCTTATTCGGTGCCTCGGATCAGACAAAGGGATTTCTCATTCCATTTGACTTGATTTTTTCTCCAGCTCAACACTGACATGAGTGAGATTCATATCGCCCGCGGTCCGGTGATCCGGCGGCCGGCTGCGGTGGTTCCCGGGTGTGTGTGAGATGTCTCAACCCTCATGAGGGGGTGGCCCTGCAGGTAGCCCCCCACATGCCCGGATGACCTCTTCTTTGCAGCCTTCGATGCAGCTCCAGATATTTGATGATGTTGGCCGTAGCCACTTGTAGTGCCTCTTCGACTTGCATTTATTAGTCATATTTTGTGAGCCCTTCCCCATTTACAGGGGGCATTTGGGTTGTATTTGTATCTCATGTACTCAGATATTATTGTACAAGTCCTGGCTATTATCCCAGGCACAGCATGTATGTAGGATTCCTCATTGTATTTTTATCTGGTTCATGATCATGCCAGCTGTACTTTATGGTTTGGTCCCTTGTTTACTGGACACACTATTCTTTTGTACTTTGTCTCGGCGGGCATAGGTATGCCTCCCCCGCCGCCTTCAGCACAGGTACCCTCTCATAAAAAGAGACTTTTTGCACCTGCGAGTCTCGTCTCCTCAGGGTCTAGTCCTTCAGCACACTATCTGCCTCACATTTCTCTCTCTGACATCCCTTTTGTTGTCTAGTGATTGTGTTCTTACAACGTACTTCGGTCATACGATTTGCTCCTGACACTCGCACGCTGGGGGGCAATCTGTTACATCATTTTTTGGTCATCTAACCTATTATCATTAGATGGACCCAAGTACACCATGTAAGACCAGTTTTACCCTAAGTAAAACTGCTTTCACTATGTTAAAACAGGAAACCCCAAAAGGAAATATTAAACAAACCCATATTTGTTTGATTTTCCTCATGGAATAATTAATTAAACCATAATTTATTTATTATTCCCAGTCATGTTTAACCCAAAATCAAAGAAATTAATTAGATAAACCTTTATTTATCTTATTATTTTCTAGGAATAATTATTTAAACCTTATTTAGATAATATTCCTTGTTAAATATGACCAAATCACCCACAAATAATTAAATAAATCACTATTTATTTAATTATCTTTCAACCACTTCCTTAAATAATCAAATAAATCATTATTTATTTGATTATCTTCTAACCGCTTCCTTAAAAAGATAAATAAATCATTTATTTATTTATTCTTGACAAATTAAGGGATTTGACCCAAATCAAATACCTTTTCCCTCCAACAAATATAATAAAATATTCCATAAAAAGTGGATCTAGATCTGGTTAACCCATGCACCAAGATCTAGAATGACCCAATATTTTGTTATAAATAGGAGGGTTTTTCCTACCATTCTTCACCTTTTGTTGCCTATTAGATCACTATGGATCTATACACTTGGTCACCATTTTCTGCCATTTGCTGTGTGAGCTCCCTTTGAGTTCCATTCTTTGTGTGGGTTTTCTACACCAACAAGAGAGAGAAATCTTAGATCTGAAGCGCTGAGGACTTCCAAGAACCCATCCCACTGAGGAGAAGTAGATACGCCTTCTTGTTTTCCTCCCAAGTGCCCCATTAATATAAAAATTCTTTCAAAAATCGTTCTTGTCTTGTCTATTGGTATATGGAGCAAACCCTTATTTTTTCTGCTTAATGTATTTCCATGCATAGATCTGGTTTTTGCAGCTCTTTTATGTTCAACTAACCGCAGATCTGAAGATATTGGCAGCCACTTTTGTTGTTAGGGCTATTAGTTATGCGTAGCTAAAGTGGTCCTTTTTCGTACACTTCGACAAAGGATTCATACTAACAATATGGCACGCCATGTAATTCTTCACGATTTGAGAGATACTCATGTTTGAAGTTTGTACCCCCAGTTAGTGGGCTAAAACCCCATGGGGTTGGGGCATGGGTCATTGAAAAGTCATAATTAATATTTTTTATGCTCCTAAAATCCCTCCAATGTTCACTGGTTGAAGCCCCTCTCAACTTAAGAATTCATATAAATTGTGATCTTCATTTCCTCATGCAAGGGATTCGGCCATCTGAAACAGGTCATCTTGGAATTTTCGCTCGAAATTTTTTTCTACGAAGGTTCAGAAACTGAAATTTTTATGAGGTGAAGCAGAAATCTTGAAGAAACTGCAGTACAAATTTCAGATCAATTTGCTCAATATTTTTGGAGATATGATCTATGGAAGTAAGGCTTTTTCCAGGCTCCTGAAATTCATCTCAAAGAAGTGACCTTCGTAAATTCGTCATAAATCTCTCTCTGAGTATCGGATTGGAATTCCGTAAAAAGTTCTGGATAGTGCACAATATTTAATTTTCGCTCTATCAATTTCAGAAAAAAATGAAGAAACAATGACACTTGGAACATCGTACAAGTGTGCTCTGCTGAAACGGTCCATAATTAGGGCACTGTGAGAGATTGGGTATAACTCTCTCTTCAAGAATCCAAATTGGGCCAAACCTATGGCATTGGAAATATGACTCAGAGGACTCCTACAATACCAAAAATCAGAGATTGAGGGTCGCAAATGACAGAGATACACCAGATTCAATATCGAGCTCCTAGAAGGAAAGAAAAAGCTATATCATGTGTTGTCAATGGTTGCAAAGGACCAGAATTTCTACGGTAGAAAAACGAAGAAAGGTGCAGCAGAGGGTAGCATGACAAGAGAAGAAACCAAGGTGCATAACAGTAGCAAGAATTTCATCATATGAAGTCTTCAAGTGGGCAGCACTGCATACAATCATTGTACTTAGTCATTGTAAATACATTATTGTACAAATTGTACTAGTGTCTATCTGCCAAGGGTTGAAGAGGTAGTGTTGGGAGGTCTAGGACCATCATTAGGTGGTTGTATCAAAGTTTTGGTTATCGTCTATTATATATTCTTCTTCTACATCATTCTATATCATTGTAATGTGGACCATTTTCCCTGGTACAGGGGTCCATTCTTCTTTTATTCTTCTATAGGGTGGTAGGGTGGTGCTAGGGTGAGTTGTAGCTCATTGGGTGTTGGAGCATCTGTTCAGTGACTACTAAATAATCTCGGGCGTTGGAGCTTCCATCCAGTGGGAGCTGGAGAAGAATTCTTTTCTAGATTCTAGGAATTTGGAGCTTTATTTTCAATTGGAGTTGAAAATAATTATTAGAAAAGCATTAGATGGTTTTTGTCCCGGAGTGGGTTTCCACCTTAAAAAATGTGTGCATTTTTGTTCCTCTTGTTTGCTACTATCATTGTATAAACACTAATAATAATTGAATATTAACTAATGCTCTAATTGAAAGAAATATTGATTCATCCCCCCTCTTAGTATTTCCAACACATACATACATCATACAAATAATCATGCAAGCAATAATGAATACCCTTACCATATCTTCTGCTCATACAAATGGAGTGGCCCATAGATGAGTCTCCTCTCCTCCTTAAAGAGAAAATAGGTGGTTGTACTAACTCTCCCAAAGAGTTATGTATCTCCTCCATCTGCATCTGATCCATGCATTTACTCATATGTTGATATATCTCCTCCTCAAAGCCCATCCAAAAATACCCCTCCATGATGTTGTAGTATGCTCTCATAGAACAAGTGGGGCTGAAAAGGAAATCCTCATGAGCTGCTTGTAGCAAATTCACCTTGAGCTTAGAAGCTCTAGGTAAGAAGATCCTACCATGATAGAAGATGACCCCGTCTTTGACTGAATATGCCTCCTCCTGCAACTGGCCATCTAATATCATACAAGTAAAAAGATTCTTGGAATACTCCACCAATAGTTGGGAGTTCCAATATGGATCTATCCTCCATAGTGACAGTGTTGATGATCTCTCATGAAGAGCACCTGTCATATGGTCACCATATTCTTTGACATCTCCCATGCCAAAGATGAAAGTTGGAAGGTTGCTATCCTTCCCCTGCTCCCTCTGCCACGACGCAAAATCTGAAATGGAAGTGGGTATTGATGATGTTGAGGTAAGGTTCCCCCTCTCCTTGAGTCTACCCCATACTCCTAGCGCTGTATCAAGCTCTCGCA